>PVJX010036761.1:0-17387 GCA_004027295.1 Dolichotis patagonum | reverse complement strand
CCAGCCAAACAAGTCCTTAAAAAAAAAAAGTCGCATGTCACCTCTCGTTCCACTCGAAAATGGCGCCGAAATCGAAGAACTTCTTAAATTTCATTGTAAGCTTTTTGCAATGGTTTCTGGGATTTTCCTGCGAGGCTGCACTGCTGTAAGTGAAGGCTAGCGGAGACCAAGCAACCGAGACAGAGGGAGGAAGGAAAAGGTGGGTGGGGAGGCGGAAAGACCCACGAGAGAGGCGGGGAGAGAGAATAAAGCAGACACAGACAGACAGCACAGAGAGCGTGCAAACAGACCGAGAAAGAGACTGAGACGGGGGCGGGGGGCAGAGAGGGAGAGAGAGGCGCAAGCCCGGGCTAGGTCCAGGGCCACAGCCAGGGCAGGACTGGAAATGCGACGTCTCAGGGAGCGAGGTTCCAGGTAGCGAGCAGCAGGAAAGAAGAGCGGAGTCGCGGCCCGATGGGCTGGCAGTAGCCTGAGCTCGGAGACGGGCGTGGCGGATGCGGAACAGAGCGGCACGGCGCGAGGGTCCCCGAGGACTGCACCCAGGAGGGCGAGCTGCCGCGCCAGCCTGGAGCCCCGCGAGCCGGGCTAGAAAAAGCCGGTCCAGGGGGCGTGGCCAGGCGGTGCTCGCGCTCCCGCCCCCCTGCTCTCCCGCTCCCCTCCAGGCCCGGGGGCGGAAGGGGAGGGGGAGGGAAAAGAGGGCACTCCGGGGAAGGGAGGGGGCCCTCAGGGGCACAGCCTTGACCCTCAGCCCCAGGGGCCAGCCGCCCACAATAGTCAAATACAGACCCTAATTGGGGGGGAGGGGTCAGAAATGTAAAAAAGAAAATGGAAAACTGCAAAGAGCACGCGGAAACCCACCGGAACAGAGGCCACTCTCTGTGCTCTCGACTTCCCTCGCCTTGTCCCTTGAGCTACCTCGAGGGCACAAGATGGTTCAGAAAAGCCTGTGGGGCTGTTCTTTCAAGGGGGTGCCTGAAATGGAAACGGTTTGGGAGAGCAAACAAGAGACTGCACGACGGTAGCGCGCTCTCCACCTGGTCGAGTCCCAGTCCCCTGTCCTGGCCACTCTGCCGAGTTTTCAGGTAGAGAAGCCCCTGGGACAGCGTGAGTGCCTTGTGATCTGGCCGTCTGTTGCGGGAACACGGCACGGAGAGAGGGAAAAATTTTTTACACATGTGTCCACTCCGAGACGGGAAACGGATTTTGAGAGTGAGGTGGGGAAACCGGAGGGAAAGCAAGTCTTTATCCAGAATGCTAGACACTGGCAGGGACGAAGCCCTTTCATAGGTGTGAGAACGATATTGAAGGGAAGTAGGAGGGTGTCCTCCTTCTCAAAAGATGCACGCCAAGGTGTGGAGAGGTGAAATGTCTGCAGTTCAAGAATGATTATATATATATATATATATATATATATATGCGAACAGCTGTTGCATTCTGGTTAAGTGGATAAACACGCTCATTGTACTGTCCCTTAAACTTTCTTGTGTGTTTTGCAAAGTACCATAATACAAAATTGAGAGAAATCCCGTCTAGCGCCTGAATGTCAAGTAAATGGAACTCGGCCCTTTTCTCTTCTTGTCCCGGGTGGGACAAATCTTTGAGCAAGTAGGGCTCAGATTCGGCGGGATCTAGAACGAGAGAGCAATGGCTAGCGCGAGCCTGCAGTCGCGGCCCTGGGCGCCTCAGTCCCAGGGGGGGCCACGGGAACCTCGGAGCAGGTGGGCTGTGGCACGCCATGCGCTGCGAAGGAGCTGCTCAGAAAACCGGCCTGGGGACACAGGCAGAGGCTGGTTCTCTGGCAGCTCTGAGTGACCCCAGGGCTGCGCTGTAACTCGGTGGGTTGAGCTGAACAGCGGACTAGCAGGAACAGTCGCGGAGCGCAGTGCTGAGCCCCGCGCTTGTAGTTGTGGCCGCGCTCCTCTGGGGAAACTGGAGTTGCTGCAGCTCGTCGTAGCGTGCGCGTGCGAAGAGTCAACAACCAGAGCGAGTGCTGGGACGGGGGTGTGTGTTGGGGAAGGTCAAATATCTTTTTAAACGATCAGCTGTGAAACACACACATATACACGCGTACGCATGCACACACGCAAACACACGCACCCCCTGGAAATCAGTATGCAAAAATAAAACCACGGATTTCACGGAGCTCCGGTGCCGGTGTGTTGGGCTACTTGCCTCTCGTATGCATTTTTACTGTGATATTTCTGTTGAGCTGCTGTGAAATCCTACATTGAGTTTCTTTGCAAAGGCGCTCTTGCTCTCAAAGATCGAAGGCATTGCAGTCGCCGCGCGGCCTTTCTGTGGCTTTTTGGGGGGTGAGTGGGTGGGTGGAGGGCCAGAGGGAAAGACAGCGGACTCTTCCAAAGTCTGGCAAACTGTTTTGAAAAGTGAACCAGAAAGATTTTACAGACCTAGACCTAGGTTTTTTTCTTCAGGAAAGGGTTTCAAATGGCTGATAACGTGTACACTTTTGATGGACGCTGAAGCCTATTATGAGCAATGATTTTCCCATTATAACTTCAAGCCCCTTCGCAGATGCAGATAGGGCTGAAAGTTTGCCGGGCTGTCTGACTTGACCGGACAAGCTTCTAAAGCCTCAGATAGATCATTTATAAAGCTCAGGTGTCCTTGTGGTGGGGGAGGCTTTCTTTGAGCTTTTAAGGCTGGGTGGCAAATTTGTTCGGGTTGCTGCACATAAGCATTTGTTTCCCTAACTAAATTCAGCAGATTCCAGCGCTGTAAGATGAAAGTTGAGTTTGTGGCGTGTCCTCTAAAGGGAAAAAAAAAACCGGCAACAGCTTTTTTTTATTAAACTCCTTTTGCTACATCAGCAAATTAGAGAGCCAGTTGAATATTGATGGATTCTTTGAGGGTGAGTAATATGGCTACCGGCCGAGAAAGTGAAGGAGGGCAGGCTTAAGTATTTATTCAAGTGAACAATCTTCAAGTATTTTTCAAATATGGTGTTTCAAGGATTTTCTAAGGACTTCTGAGTCCAACACTGATTCTGCAAGTGGCTTTTTATTTATTAGGCCCTTTCTAACCTGCAAAAACTCACGGGATGTGAATTACCATAAAATGTAGCCAGAGCTCATCTTGGAATCGGAAGGGGGACACAGTTCACCAACTGAGGGGGTCCCAGGACCTCCAGCTGAGGACTCGGGCAACATCGCAATGGGCAGCTAGAAACTCAGAATGAAATGTACACCATCTACTGTTTTTTGTCAGTTTTGAAACACTGTTTCAAAGCGGGCGTTTTCAGGAAAACAGCACATGTTTTTCTTTCCATTTTGTTCTATGTAGCATTCAGAAATTACCTTGATAAGAAATAATTGCAGTTAGCCAGGGGAGGAGAGTTTGGCAATAGATTTGAAGGGTCTCAAGGCACAGCTGAGAAGAATAAACTAGCTCTGAACTGCACATATTCAACAAGGAAGTTATGTATAACAAGATATTTGGAATAACTTTGGGAAAGTGTTTTCTGAAAAACAGCTGTGAAAGAGTCAATTGAATCAAGTTAAATCGAAACTTCTTTTTTTTAATTACAGAAAAATTTTTTGGAACCTAACATTTTTATTTTAAATTTTAAAAATGCCTTTTATGATTATATTTTTCTTGAAGGCCTTGAGTTAGAGAAACAAGACTTTCCTTATGTTGTAAATATCCAGAAATCTTCAAAGAGATAAAATCAGGGTAGAGTTACAGATTTAACAGAAAGAAAACAACTGGAATTCTATTATGAAGCTTCTACCTTGTTATTTATAAGGGCTTTTTTTCAAGGTTCAAGCAAAGGCTAGTAGTGACTAGTGACAGTATAATCATGCCTGCTCTACTACCAGATTAAACAAAGAGATAGTGTTCTTTGGTAATTTTTATTTTTCTTTGTGAAATTAGTTATGAAAATAGGTCTTTGAAAATTTTAGAACTTTCGGGAAATTTTTCAAATTTTAACTTCTCCCACCACCATGATCTCATATGAAAAAATATAGAATGAATTAGTAATTTTTTCCTTTTCTGCCAAAGAGCAGCTTAGTAAATCGTTGATGGATTTTTCTTTTGATCTTGAGGTTTCTTTTCCTCCTCAAAAACGCAGTGCAGTGTTGCTGCCTTCAATGCTGCTGAGATTTCATATTTAAACACAGCGTGTTTCTCTTGTTGGGTGTGTACTATTACTGTCTTAATTACTCTTGGATTTTTGCCCATTAAATAAAAAGAATGTTTCAGATGATTGGCCCTGGCACAAAGGAAGGCCACAGTGAAGGAATGGGATGGCCTTAGCCTCTCTTGACATTATACTGGTCCTACAGTGTGACTGTCCTATAAGTGAGCATGACTTCTTGTTCTTTACACACAATGTGACCTCACAAAGCAAAATGTAATGACAGGCACTAGGAGGTGGAAACTCCATCTCTTGTGTGCATGGTAACCAGAACCAGGGTTCAAGTGTAGTCCTAGGGTAGATTTGCCAGCTTGCTTTCACCATAAAAATTACAGTGATGTTTCTAACCTTATATTTTTAGTACTTTCCTGGGGTCTCATCTAATTAGGAGAAAGAGAAAAGAAAAATAAACCCCAATGTCAGCATGTCAAATGTAATCTTGTTCAGGGAGGCTGCAGTGCATTTGGACAGTTGGTTGCTTTATTTATATTAAAAAATTGAAAAAACCCAAACAAACCAATCCAAGGGTGACCAGCCCAAGGAGGTCCTGTAAAAAGCACAAGACTCTGCCAAATCTGAATGACATCATTTTCAAGACCTTGCTATGTAAAGAGAAAACACTCCATGGGGCAAATAATATCTGACTGGATGGAGGAAAGAAGAGGGAACGGGAAATTGAAGGCTGTCAAGGGAAGCTATCTTTGTTTAAGCCCAAGACGCAGCTAAGTGTTTTCCAAGCATGAAATACTTTGCTGAGAGAGGAGGGAGAGTCAATATATATAATTGAAATATTTTCCTGAACATTAACACTGAACTTTCCAGAACTCACTTGAAGTTCTTGTTCTCCCCATAACTGTTTATAGTTTTTTTTTCCTTTTTGTTTAAAAGAAGGCTTGATGGGTAGAGTTTCTTAGACTGGTGGAAAATGTCATTTCGTTTACCTCTGTATCTTAAAATAATTCTTTTTTCCCCTTTATGCAGTGCTGGGAATTGAACTCAGGGCCTCGCACATGCTAAGCAGTCCCTCTATTACTAGCTACATTTACAGCCCTGCAAGTAATTCTTGGATTATAATGGGCTTTGGTTTTTCAGTAGTTTAATGACAAGTTAGCCCCATCCATTGTCATGAGAAGGGAAATGGAGATTTGGACTCAATTTTAAATTTTAGCACTTAGTCTAAGCACGAGTGTAGACTGGCTCCTTAGTCCAGAGTCCCCAGGAATGCCTAAGCCATAGGCAGGGGAGAGTGACAACAAGAGTGCAAAAGACAAGGAAAAAAGGTGAAAGAAGCTGGGCTTAGTGGTACTCGCCTATAATGTCAGCACTTGGGGAGGTGAGGCAGGAGAATCACTATGAGTTCAAGGCCAACCTGGGCTACATAGTGAGTTTAAGGCTGTCCTGCACTACATAGCAAGACTCTGTGTTAAAAAAAAAAGACAAAAGGAGAAAGAACCAAGACCTCATTAAATTTGGTCCTCAAGTTAAAATCCAAAACTTGCCAACACTAGGTCACTAAAGTGACTATCTCAATTCTCCCACTGGTCTCTCAGCTAAGTTCTGCCTCGTTCTGTGATCCTGAGTTCTGCCCACAGTTTTTATCACATTGACATGTGACACAAAAATCACATGACTACAAAGCATAACTTCTGAAGGCATTCAAGGCCCTCTGCAACATGGCTGCCATCCATTCCTCTGGGTATACACCCTACCTCTGCCTGTACCTTCCTCACACATCCTAGCAGGAAAGGTCTGCTATTCCCCTTTCTTCATCCTTCAAGGCCCAGATAAATGCCACTTCTTCCTTGAGGTCTTCTCAGATGGCCTCAAAGTTGGACTTAATTGCGTCTCTCCCATCTTGAACTTTAAAAAAGCCAGTAATACTGAGACTATCTTCCTTGGCAGGCAGGTACTGCCTAGATATGTCTATCGCTAAGTGTTTTCTCAGCACTTGTGCAATAACCTATCACAGTTGATATCAAGCCCATATTTGTCAAATGAACACAAACCTGAGGAACACACACACACACACACACAAAACAACAAAACAAAAAAAGAAGAAACAGACAGAGTGAGAAAAAAGGTACTTTGTGGATGATGATGACTAGTACCCTGAAGCCGTGGCTTAAATGTCTTTCGGTATCCTTGGTGCTGACAAAGGTGGTCATGTTGACTTAACAGAAGTCCAGCTGGGACTGGCATTTGAAACCCATCCCTGTAATAATATGGAATGAAGCCTTGAAAGGGCCTTGGATAAGGGGGTGGTGTAACGAAAACAGTGCTTCAGCAGATCACTTAGCTTAAATAGTAACCCTATGAACTCTGCACAAATGATGGTAAACTTATGCCCAGCTCAATAATTGGAATATCTCAGTCTGCATGGCACCCACAGGAGTGAATTTTCTTATTTGGGAAAAAAAAGGTGGAAACAACTACTTCCTATACGTGGATTATGTATCAAGGGGTACGCTAGGCACTCCCCTCGACCAGCAATCCTTTCCCTTTTTCCTCTATCCTCTCATGCATGCTGCACAAGCACACACCTGATTTTAATTGACCTTTAAATATGAATCAGTTTCCTGTTAAACTACTCATAAAATATGTTTGAAACTGAAATATGTTTGAAATTGTAAAACATGCTAGAAATATGTTTCAAAATATAGGCCAATTTCAGACAAAAATTAATTGAAATAATCTAGAAATTTATTATCATATGCTGATTTGCTGGGACAGAGCATTGAAAACACGTACATACTTTCTGTTTGCTTTCTGGTGGTGACAGAGCTTCCAAATAGAGAATGTTCTTTTTCACCAGTAGTTAAAAAAATTCACCAAATATTTTATGAAATGAGAACCACATCACTACTTATTTAAAATTTAGGTATATCTATCATCAGAAGAATGTGATTTTTTTCACCTCAGTTGAATGAAACTTAAAGCAGATGAAATACGAAACAACAATGAGAATTAATTTGTAGTTTAAACCATAAAAGCAGAAGGGTTTGACGAGATTATTTGATTTTTGATTGCAGACTGTAAATTATTACAGGGAGTTAGTTGGTGTAGGCATGACATTGAGGCGTACTTTTGGGTTAATTTGTTCCTAATCTGACCCACCCTTGGCAGTGGAAAGGGCCAGAATTTCTCTGACCCTAGAGAAACCAGCCTCACTGTGGCTTTAGGACTTGTCTCCCTTTTCTCTCTTTGGCTTTCATTTTGTGCTTTGTCATGCAGTGCAGCTCAGAAAACAGAATAAACATCCTGTAGGCATCTCTTGGAGAATGAACTTAAAGGTATGTGTGTATGCATATATGTTTAACTTGTAGACAAAGCTTAAAGCCTTCTTGATAGAAGTATATATTTGGCTAAAGTAAAAAATTTTAAGTGCAAAAGGTGAATAATTTATATTAGTACAGCACTTATGTAATTAAATGTATGTAGTAAAGTTAAAACAACATTGAAAATAACCTGGCAGTTTAAACATTTCTCCTAATAACTGTAGAGTACTAGTGCCTTCAAATGTGTTTCTAGACAGCTGGTGAAGATTCTCTTACGTTCCATTATGTTTGAAAGTCGGCATTAGCATTTACTTCTTTGATTCAGAGCAATTCCCCCTTGCTTGTTAGAGCATGTCTACAAATAAATGCTGACAAATCCATGAAGCCAAGGGCCAGAAATCTTTACCCTCCAACAACTGTACCACCAGCCTATGCCATGTAAGCCCCTCTCAGCTACTGGTGTTTCATAATTCCGTGAGCTATTTTGATTTCATGCATCACCCGTCAGGTGAGTCACATCAACTACACCAATGGCGAAATCAGAAATGGGTAAGAACAATGCAAAATACCTGGGTGATCAAAATAAAATATATAAAATAGCATAGTATATGAGTTATGAAACATGTCCATCTCCCATGTACTTGAAATTTTCTCTACTTATAATTCCCAGCAAAACGTAAATGCTGTGTGAGTGTTTGTTATATTACGTTGTTTAGGGGATAATGACAAGAAAAAGTCTGTACAGGTTCAGTACAGATAAAAACATTTTTAAAAATATTTTGAGCCATGGTGGACTGAACTCATGGATTTAGTATCTGCAGATACAGAGAACAGAGTGTCATTAAATGGGTCCCCCAGTCCCCACTTTAGAGGACTGTTGGTCTGATCTATATTACACTGTATTTGAGGGTTCTTTTTGGAATGCTGGAGGTGGATCTTGGAGCACTGCACATACCAGGTAAACACTTCTCCATTGAATCATACTCCAGCCCCTACCATTAAAGGATAGCTGAGTTTATAGTATCATTAATATAACTTGATCATATTATCACTAATATAATTGTTAGAAACAATATTAAAGCTTCTACCAAGTGTCATTTATAGTTTCATTTCTATTTTACATGTCTTTCTTTAGACTTTAGATTGCTTTATTAGTGTCCTTTTATAAAACTAAATAGGAGTTTCTATGGAATGATTTTAACCAGTCAGTCAGTCAGTGCTTTAACTTGCATCTTGTAGGCCTTATTTTCCCAGAAGAAAAAATATAACTGGCTGAGGCAATGACGCAGCAGTGATGTAACCTGTATTTTTCCAGTTGGTGTCTTGCCATATGTATTTACATGAATAAATTAGAGTGTTGTACTTATATAAATACATTGTATTTACATAAATACACAAATCAGGTAAAGAATGTGCTTGTGGAATTTGTCAGTATGATCAGATTGATAGAGTGGCAGGAGGCTGTACAGTGGTCCCCAGTGACCCCCAACACTCTGGTATTCACATTTTTGTGTAATTTTTCCCTGAGTGTATGGATGGTACCTACAGAATCTTCTAGGAAACAGGACAGAAGTGATGGGATGTCTCTTCTGAGACTGAGATATGAAATGCCCTGTAGAGTCCTGTGGCCTCTGTCATCCTTGCCCCTTCACTTTCCCCTCTGTCTTTATCACTTGTCATGTCATATAGATGCTTGAAAAGCCCAAGGAGAAGGCCACAGGAGAGGAACTGAGGTACCTGCCAACAGCCACCTCTGTGATCTTAGAAGTAGATTCTCAGTTCCCAGTAAGACTTGTGTCGATTGTGGTTGCAACTTGCAAGAGCCTCTGAGTAAGAGGCACCCAACTAAAGTCATGCCCACATTCTCAACTCCCAGAATTTATGAGACAACAAATACTTGTTATTTGGTGGTAATTTGTTATTAAACAATAGATAACTAATACAAAAGGTCCTGTATTTGTATAACCAACATAAGCTGAAATCTAGTTTCATTTGTTTGCTTCTGTAAACGTTTTCGAAAAATCATAGAACAGAGCATCTCTCTCTCTCTCTCTCTGTCTCTCAGAATCAACAACTATAATTACAATTTAAACAGGATAGTGTAGAGATCCATCATAGTGATTAACACTAATTAGTACTAATGGACATCTTTGTGAAGGTCAACCTTCTTTTTACAATAAACACTTGTCTCTTGATAATGTATTTCTTATGAACCTGGTGTGTGTGTGTGTGTGTGTGTGTGTGTGACTAGCACTGTGCTTAATGTTTGAGAAGGATTTCATTATTGGTGGGGAAATAGAGGGATGAGGTATTTAGATGTATCTAGAAAATGGGTTCACATTAAAACAAGGGATAAAAGTCTTTTTGTCCTTAACATTCACGTATTTTGTATATAGATTTATAAAAATCTGGCTTATTTTCAAGCTGAAATAACAATTTGAACATTACATTGAGTCTCCTTTTATGGATGAAAAATCTCGTTTGGCTCTGATTTTTAAATATTTGACAAGCAATTATCTTAACAAATGTTTTCAGATAGTTTTGGCTTTCCTAGAGATTGAAAGGTGAAATTGCTCATTTCTTTTGATGGCAAAAAAACATTTGTTATTATTATCGCAAGTATGATGAACACCGTATGATAGATTTTTATAAATCAACCTGCCTGCTGCCCTGGTAAGTGACTGTGGTCTGTCAAGCTGCGGCCACCCCAGGGCAGGGAAACAAGAAGCAAGAGCGCTTCCTGAGATCCGAGTCATGTTGGAACTTAGGGCGCCGAGCTAACCAGTAACCAGCCTGCCGCCCTGGTAAGTGACTGTGGTCTGGCAAGCCGCAGCCACCCCAGGGCAGGGAAACTAGATTTTTATAAATCATGTCACCTTAAAAATTAACTGAACATTACCACAATAAAGGAGAAAAACATTCTTTTGGAGTGGTGTCTCGAAAAGGCAATAAAATTAGTCAATTGGCATGTAGTGTTTTTCTCTTAAGATGTTTTGATCTTCCCATCTTTAGAATGTTTTTTGTTTAAGGACTCTCAGGCCCTTTCTTAGAACCAGTTGTTCAGGCAATTGGATTGAGTATCTATGGGATACCTTCATCATGAACTATTAAGTGCAAAAGAAACAAATGAATAGGAGACAGACTCTCTCAGGCACAAGAAGCATAAAACTGAGTTGAGAATGTCAAATATGCACCTGAAATTGTCAAAGTACACATTTACTGAGTTTAAGACAAGTCAATATGTACAGGCTACTATCAAATTTTGAAAAATTAATGCTTAATTGTACTGGGTAGTCAACCCATGCAAAATATGATTCTTGACTATAGCATTTCTTTGCATGTTTATTCTTTTTATGTCTTTTTGAGACAGAGTTTCACTATGCAGTTCAGGCTGGCCTTGGACTCACTTTTTAGCCCCCACTGACCTCAAACTAGGAGTGTTTCTACTGCCTCAGCATCCAGAGTGCTGCAATTACAAACATGTACCAC
This sequence comes from Dolichotis patagonum, assembly GCA_004027295.1. Classification (NCBI taxonomy): domain Eukaryota; kingdom Metazoa; phylum Chordata; class Mammalia; order Rodentia; family Caviidae; genus Dolichotis; species Dolichotis patagonum. The sequence goes on along the minus strand of PVJX010036761.1, from coordinate 6,467 downwards.
CACACCTGGCCTTGCACGTTTATTCTTGCTGACCCTTTTGCCCAGAATGTCCTGCCACTCCATTTTCACCTGATGTAATTCTACTTCTCATTTAAGGGCCAATTGAAAAGTGCCCAACTCCATAAATACTATTTCATCTTGGTATATCTGTTACACTGGAGTCTACAGCCCACTGAGCTTTTTTCACTAGAATTCCATGAGTTATACTTATCATTCCACCTCTCTAATCACTTGTCTTCTGTCTTCTTTGCTATCTGTTCTTGTCCTACCCTTTTCGTAATGATACTTTGAAGACTGAGTATCTGGGAATGCTGATTCTGTGATCCAAATCGCCGGCATTCAGGTCATTCCCTGAGGTTGAATCCCTCATAATTACTCCTTACTTGAGCTGCAGGTCCATTTCTTTTCTTTTGTTTTTATTTTCTGGCATCAGAATTGAACTCACGACTGTGCACTTTCCAGGCAGGCACTTACACCACTGAGCTAAATCCCAGGCCCAGCAGCTCCATTTCTTGAAGTGAGTCCTAGACATACCCACTTTGGATGTCACTATGGCCTCAAATTGACCATGTGCAACGTATACAAATCTTCATCCCCTATCATCCACTCTCACTCCAATTTCTTTACTGAACTTCAGAGAGTACCATATCTTCTGAGCCTCCAGGGCTCCAAAAGGTGACATTTTCTTTGAATCAATCTGTTCATTTTTTTAAAACATATATGCAGTCAGGCAGATCAGTGCTTAGTTTAAGTTTTATGTCTTCCATGGAGCCTGGCCTCTCTGCTTCAGGGTCTGGAGCTTTCCATACTGCAAATGTACGCATGCTACTCAATTATCTCTTAATCATGACCGTAAGCTAAAAGAATTGACATCTTCTTGCTATTCAGTTTCTTCTCTTCCTAACCTTCCACTCCTTTCTTCATCTGCTGTCCTTCATCTCCTCTTACCTAGGTTAGAGCAATTGTCTGCCTAGGTGCCCTCCCTTAACACAGTGCACTTGTTCACCCTGTCTCAGTGCTCATGCTCACTGAGATCCTTTGTCCTTCTACTGCCTCCTCCTCTTCTCGTTCTCCTTTGCTTAGCTAAGTTTTCATTATCTTATAAGAGTGGAGTCATTGCTTACCTGTAACTCAAATCTTCCTGGATCTTCTATCCCACGGAAGATTTTTTTCTCTGGGAGGGGGTATTAGGCATTGTATGGTCAAATTTCCATCACTGTGACCAAATACCTGACATAAACCACTTAATGGAGACAAAATTCATTTTGGCCCACAGTTTAAGAGGTTTATGGTCAGCTGGCTGCATTGTTTTTAGGTCCCTGGTAAGGCAGAAATGTAATGGCAGAAGGGTCTGACAGAGGAAAGCTGCTCATCTCATGGTAACCAGGAAGGAGAGAAAAAGGGGAAAAGTCCAAGAAAAATGGGCCAAAAACTAGATATAGTCCCCAAGGTCAGGTCTCCACTTCCTTCAACTAGATCTCACCTCCTGTTTTTGTCACCTCCCAATAATGTCATCAAATTATGATCTCATCAATTGATCAATCCACTTGATAATAGATGGAGCTCTCATAATGCAATTGCTTTCCAACAAGCACATCAGCTAGCAACCAAACCTTTAGCACATGAGTTTTGGGGGCTATTTCAAAATTTATGTAACTCTCATTAGCCACTTAACAAAACAGAAATTGTGCATTTATAAGAAGAGCAGCTTTGTGGATTATCTCAGAAGTCCTTGTTAAAAATTTGTGCATTGTTTTTTTATGAACTGCCTTTAAATAATTTCAAAGTCTATGAACTAGAATAATAAATGCTCATTAATTTTCTGGAAAAAGAAACCAAACCATAACAAGTATGCAAGTGAAAGCGGACTTTGTAGTGGGACAAACTGGATTTGTGTGCCAGTGATGCTATTTACTAGCTATACAAGTTCAGTTTCTCTGAGCTTCAGTCTCCTCATCTATAAAGCAAGAAAAAATTATATTTCCTTTACAGAGCTATTGTGAAGACTAAATGAGATGATACAAGTCATATGTCTGGCACATGGTAACTACTATCATTACCAGGTTCGCCTTGGGTCTCTTCTGAGGCTGCTACACTAAAAGGCAATGGGTGCCTTTGTGATGATCGCTCATTGTAGTTGTGAAATGCTCATCTAGCACACAGTGGGCTTAATATATTTGACAATGATTACCTGACAAGTTGTTTGTGTGTGTTTACTCTCTTTAAAATAATAAAAAAAAGGATCTATAAGCTTCTGAGGGGAGAATGGGGCAAGGAAGTGTCAGTTCTCTTATACTTTGCCTTCTCTGGCTTCATTGCTTATAACCATCATCAGTGCCTTTACCCTCCCTCCATTGTATTGGATGAGACTACTTGCAGTTTTACCCATGACCTCAGCCCAGATCCTCATGGCTTTGCACAGGCCCATTCTGTGGAATAGCAGGGTTGCAATAGTTTCTATCCCTTTAGGCATCTTTACTTGTCCACCTCACCATTAGACTGTGTTAGTTTTGTTTGCCATTGCATCCTTGGCTTTACAATAGTGCCTGGCACATAGGACAAGTCCAATAAACATTTGTTGCTTGAGTATGCTGCTTTGAAGATTAACTGGTTTTCCTCAAAAAGGAACAAGCGATTTTCAAGTGAAGTGATATTTTTTTCACTCATGACTGTGTTTCTCATATATACTCATCAACTAAAATACTTTGTCAATACTAACATACATAAACACTATGCTAAAACATTGCCCACTTCTTTAAAAACTAATTTTTTTTTGCCTTTTTGAGACAGGGTCTCGTTATGTGGTTCAGGCTGGCCTCGAGCTCACTTTTTAGCCCAGGCTGCTTTTGAACTTGCAATGATCCTCCTGCCTCAGCGCTCCCCACCCCTCAGGGATTACAAGCATGCGCCACCACACAAAGCTGTAAAAACTAATTCTTACTAGCAAATCAAAACTGTGTAAGTGTATTGTATACAACACAATGCTTTGAAATAGTCTGCTTCTCAATAGGTGTGTTACCTTGGACAGGTTTCTTAGTCACTCTGTGCCTCAGTTTACTGATTTGAAAATGGGTACGCTAAGACTATTCATAGGGCTATAGAGAAGATTAAATGAGATGCTTCTACAATCTGGAATGTTTTCTCTGCAGATCATCCCAGGACTGACTCCTTCTTTACATCAAGATTCAGTTCAAATCACAAGTCCTCAGAGGTTCTTTCCTCTGCTTCCCTCATGTCTCTTGGTTGTAAGTTCCTCATAGAATTTTTATTATCTGATTTTGTCATTGCTTACTTACTTATTTGTCTATCAGCTGTGTGATCTCAATTTCTCTGAGCCCTTTTCTTCTTACTGCTACATCTTTATTGGCTAGACTCATGCCCAGTATGCAGTAACACTGAATAATAAGTATTTGTTGAGCAATTCAGTTACTCTCATTCCTCCAAGCCTTTGAGAAAGCTAATGGGCAGCCAAACTTTGGTGAAAATTTTCTAATCATATATGCTGAGGGGAGGGTTCCTTTCAAAGCACATCAGTCTGTGACTAAAGCATAAGGTCTAACTCTTAGTCTCGGGAACCTACAAACTAGGGTTGGTGTGATGGGACTTGTATGGTTCTTAAGACCACTGGTGAGTTTAAAATCACTTGTGCAACTTACGAAAAGTGATACACTATAGATGAAACTAAGAAGGCATGAAGCTAAGTGCTAAGTTAGTGGTGCAGAGAATACAGACAGATGCAGGTGAGGAAAGCTTTCTTAGAGGATCATAAAGAAGACATAAGTCATCCTAGAGAAAAGAGTCCAGGCATTCACGCTTGCAAACCACTTAGAATATAGCTAGGTCATCATAAAATCTATATATGTATATAGATATATGCTTATGAAATAAAAACACCCAACTGATATTTTTATGCCATCAGAATTTTATATTGTTCCTTTAAAATGATGCAAAAAATACTTTAAAAGATATAATCATAAAGTTTCCATGAGTTACTATTTCTCAAAATTGCCCTCAGAGAGGGCCATAATGGCACTGATTTTTTCTGAAATTAGGCTATACTAACTAGATGCTAACTAGATGCTAACTAGATGCTAACTAGAGGAAACAACTTCAGGCGACTCAGGCAACCCCGGGGATCACATGAGTTCGGTCAAATCATCCAAGTGAAGACACTAGTCCTCAGAAATATTGGAAAAATAAGACAGCTGCCCAGGACAAGCCTCTGGAGCCTCTGCTTGCTGACCAGGGGCCTGCACGTGCTGTTCATTGAAGACACAAAATCTACAATCGCAGTGGGCCCTTTGGCTGGCCTGTGACAGGCTGGACACCTGGTGAGGTGTCTCACCATTATTGGCCATGGCTGCATTCTGGCTGGCTCCTTGCGTGGAGCGGGGCATGGTGAGCCATGGGGAACGTCTGGGAGCAGCACACGACACTGGGATCACATACTTAGATGACGTGTCTTTAGAAGCGTAGTGTATCTCGGAGCTGTAGATGACTACATCCTGAAAGACAGCCTTGACTCTGATGCCACATTCGGTAACACGGTAGGTGAACTGGTAGATGTGTGTCTGAACATAGTTGACGGGGCAACCCAGGCCCAAGTGCAGCTCGTAAAAGTGCACGTACACATCATCATTCCACATGAAGGGCTGCACCGTGACCATGAACCAGTCCATGGAGCACAGCACGGTCACCGGAATTTCTCCGCAACAGGTTGAAAACATGGAGGTGAGGAAGAGCAGCTCGCTTACCAACTTGACAACTTTCATCCTTGCAGGTGGTGAGGTAACAATGCACAGGAAACAGGAAGCTGTCCAGTGAGGATTTCTACAACACACAAAAATGCAAGGGGTGTGTCATCTAAGTTCCTTTTAAGTAGGAGGCTTATTTTTCTAAAACATTAAGAAGAAGAAAACAATTCATGTCAGATACAACTGAATTTTCATTTTGTTGGCGGAATATACATGTTTACTGGTTACTGCTCACTACAGTGGATTTTTCTGTTTTCCAGTGCTGCAGATGGGACTCAGGGCCTTTTGTATTCTAGGCGGGTGTCATACTGCTGGGGCTACACGTGCAGTCCTACATTGGCTTGTTTAAGGGACTTTGTCACGCCATTTTGGTATAAAACATCTATCATTCCATCATATATATTATGAGAATCTACACTGGTCAGAATGCTGTCCTTTTACGTGTAATTCCAACAGGAGACCAAAACAAAAACAGTTTTTGTGTCAAACATTAATAAAGAGAGGAGAGATACAGTGTTATTCAAGCTGGCAACACTTTCTACCTTAAGGGCTGCAATGTTCTCTCATAGACCACCCTAATGAACATCTCCTTGTTGCCTTGTTTGTTAGCAACAGATATACTTAAACATAAGACGAGATTGTAGTTTATTCCTGACAACCACATATTGAAGTTTTGCTGAGTGCCTCATGTAAAAGTGATCAAACGGATACTTTATGAACCCAGAAGTACTACCATAAGTCATCATGAACAAAAGGTTGCCTGACACATTCATGGGGACATCTCATAAAACAGCAAAATTGCAGAAACATAAAAAAATTGCTGGTTTTCAATGGTAGGCTTATGAGTGCATATTATACATGAAAACTACTTAAAAGTCTTATCTCAAAATGGAGTATTGGGCGTATGCTTTACATATTGACAAGCTATCTCCTAAAAATCTGCTTTCTAAAGCAAAGACTCTGGTCTTCTGTCCACTAGCTTTCTGTTTTCTTTTTCAGTTTGGAAGCTCTGTTGCCACTTTGTAGTACTATTGCCTTTTCCATCTTTTAGAGTGGCAGGCAGAGTGGTGTGGAGAAAGAAATAAAGCTAGGAATACCTTAAGTGTCTAAAACGTGGGATCAGAAGGAAGTGACAAGTGAAGAAAGAACTTTAAATATGGGCCATCCCAGCTTTCATTCTTCCCCCTAGCTTTCATTTTAAAGGCAGAAATGACAGAAGTCAAGTTGAAAAGGGTTAAAATGTAGCAGGAAGTGTATATGTATAAGCACAGGTTTCACTTTTGCTTCCATTTAAGATAAGTGACCCGTGCAAAAATCAATTCACTCTTCAAATATTTATTGAATACCTACTATATGCAGAGCACTAGTCTAAAAATTCATTCCAAGTTACTTCTTTCTTCTACTTTCCCCAGTTGCAACACACAGCTCTTTTCTCTCTTTGCTATTCATGGATTTGCTGCATTCTTGAATGGAAACCATGGCATAGGGGTTTGTTAGGAAAGTACAGTGGCTTGGATTGGATGGTTTGTTTCAGATTGGCACAGCTCTCTCTCGCTGTCTCTCACTCTCTCCTTAATGACTCCTCATTCTCTCCAGCTTGTTGGAGTGGAAAGAGAAGCCAAAGGGATGTGCTGGGCCCTTTCCTTTCCTTTCCTTTCCTTTCCTTTCCTTTCCTTTCCTTTCCTTTCCTTTCCTTTCCTTTCCTTTCTTTTC
>PVJX010036760.1:0-17395 GCA_004027295.1 Dolichotis patagonum | reverse complement strand
TAATAATCAAACCAGAGTGGGTATCTTAGTGAATCTTGTCATCTTCAGTGTAGTTGCCTATACACTTAGACTTGATGCTATCAATCATAACAGATTTAAATAAAATCAGTCAATACAGAGTAGCAATCTAACAAACCAGATTCAAATAAGATCAGTCATAATAAGACAGTATAAGTTATAAAGGGCTTCAGATTAAGTTAATAGGAAATTAGGGATGATTACTATAATATGTCCTCTTATTTTTGGGATAGCTGACCATGTCCTCAAGTCTAGCATAAGTAGACAAACTGGAACAGCATGTAATCCATCCAAGCAGAGTGGTGAGAATAATGTAAATTTTAAATCTTGTTACCCAATTAACAATATCCTCTGCCTCCCTTTTTTAGACAATTCCTCCCCTTTCACTCCCATGGGATGCACTGCTTGTTTTGGGTCCCACTGCCTCCCTATATAGAGCATCTCAATGGATCCTATCTCCTAATCTACCCTGCCTGTGTTTCTCTCTGTTAATATTTCAAGGCCAGCTATACTAGAGATTACAGCCAATCTTCTCTGCCTTATTTCTGGTATTCTGTTTTTCTGCCATTGGTTGTCTATATTTCTGTTCCACTCCACTATCTGCCTTGTTCACTGAGGCCTCTCTGCCACTGTTTGTGAAATGCTCGTATTCTTGTTCTCTCTCCCTAGAATATCCTTCAGTATTTTTTGTAGGGTTGGACTGGTGGTCACAAATTCTCCTAGTTCCTCTTTGTCATGGAAACATCTTGTTTCATCATTAATTTCTACAGAGAGTTTTGCAGGATACGTAAACAGGTTTTTTATGTAATTTGTGTTTTCTGTTTTCACTAATTCCAGTTAATCTTAGTCTTCTTTGCATCATCTAGCAACTGTTGGATCCATTTTTCTTATCGCTTTCAGGTATTTCAAAATAATTAGTCTCTGACAAAAACCCTATCTTCTAGTTCTGACACTTTGTTCCATGTTGGTTTCTTTTGCTATTGATCCTTTCAACAAAATTTTCAATCTCCTGAATTTCTGTTTGGATGCTTTCCATGGACCAAGTATTTGTTAAATTGGTTGTTTATGTTTTGTATCATTTTATTTAGCTCATCTAGTTTTTTTATTAGTGTCTTGTCTAAAAATCTTGTTTTACTCCATCCATTCTCTGTTTAATTAATTATATGTTCTTTGCGGTCACCAAGCATCTTATTGATCTGTTTTTAAACATCTTTGTTATTTTTTCAAATGATTAAGCTTTGTGGCTTTTCTTTCATTTCCTTCACTATACTAGTGATCACCTTTGACAAAGCTGAGAGTTTTTGGAGGCATTTCATTGCCTTGTTTTCTCATGTTTCTACTATTTTTTGTTTATTTTCTCTTGTGGTGAGGTTTGTTGGTTCTTATAGGGGAAAAATTTTGTTGTTGGTATGGAGATCTTTTCCAGTGAGGCAATCTGGACATGTCTAGCCATAGGCTTTTGCCTTTGTCCCAGTCTCCAACCACCTCCATTAATTTGGGAGGGGAAGCTGCAGAGTGATTGGCCCAAGACTCAGTTCTCTGGGGATTGACCTCAGCATTGCTAATGACAAGAAGGTGATGTGGACATCGGCATACATAAGAACATAATAGAACAACTCTGCTACCATGCCAATAGCAAGTAAATCAAGATTGCAAGTTTGAAGGCAATCTGGTCAACTTAGGCTGGCCATCTCAAAAAAAAAAAAAAAAAAAAAAAAAGACTGGCAGTATAGCTCAGAGGTAAAGCGCTTACCTAGCATGCAGGAGTCTGTGGATTCAATCTCCAGTACTACCCTTCCCAAAATTCAATAGTAATACAACCAACAATTAGAAATGGTAAAATACATCCCAAAGAGGACAGAAGGGTAAAAATAAGGGCCTAAAACACTGTTCAATATCTTCAGCCATTTTAGAAATTCAGTTTAAAAGTGTATACCTGTTAGAATATAATAATAATAACAACAACTAAGTCTAAACATGGCAAGGATGTAAAATAACTTCTAATAAGAATGCATAGTAGTACAGTCACTGCAGAGGTTTATTTGCTGTTTTTTTAAAAAATATATATATAAAGTTAAACAGACAACTACCATTTGATCCATTAATCCAACTCCTGAGACTGGAGAAATAAAAACTAAGTTTCACAGAAAAAAATATATGCGTATTTACAGAAGATAATTTTTAATTTCCCCAAACTGGACACAAAGCAAATAGCCTTCACTGGGTGAATGGATAAAAAAAAAAATCTTGGTAGATCCATACAGTGGAGTACTACTCAGCAATAAAATGCAACAACTATTCAAGCATCATGTAAAAATTTGTGGGATTATGTTGAGAGGAAAAAAGTCAGGATCAGCAGGTTGCATTCTGAATCATTTCATTTATATGACATTGTTGAAAAGACAAAACTATTCTGTTAGAGAGCAGATCAGTGGTTGCCATGTGGATGACACTAGAAAGGAACAGCATGAGGGAGTTTGGGGAATGACAGAACTGTTCTGTATCCTGATTGGGGTGATGTTTACACAAGCCTATATATGATTAGAATTTGTAAAATATATATATATATATAAAATTATCAAGTTGTACAACTTAAATATATGTATTTTTTAAAATTTATTTTTGGTATATATATATATTTTAATTGCCAATTATACTTCAACAAGGCTGGAAAAAGTCATGGAACAGTATGCCAATTTTATTGCATAATGATTTAATAGTAAATAAAATATTTTTAAAAACTTCAAAAAAAGTAAATCAACAATAATATCTTCCATAACAAACTGGATATTGACATATTTGTAGAAGTGGTGTTGTTGTAGTATAAACACTAAGACAAAACAAACATTGATATATCGTAAATATCTACCAAACACAACATTTGTACTTCCCCTAACAATAGAAAAGAATTCAGCACTAATGACATAAAGTTAACTATCTAAAGAAGCTTAATGTTTGTACTATAAAGATACAGGGAATGGGGAACAGGAGAATGAAAGAGTCATCTTGGAAATGTTATCATGGATCAAAATCCCACATTGCTTTTGTAGTTTACAACAGCTGTGGGCCCCTCCTAGGGGGGCCAGTGCTGCCAAGCTGATCTGCCATTTCTCTCTGGACTCACCAACCCTGAGGACTCACCTTGCAATTGTGGAACAGATTTCCCTTCCTGGGAGCCATGGTGAGCTTCTGCACTGCTTCATTGCTCTCTCTGCATTGTGATTCATTTCTCCAACTTCTCTGTAGCTTCTAATTTTCCGGTCAGCTCCTTCCAATTCCTGTGCGTCTACTCTTTTTTTTCTCTTCACTAAGTTGTTATTGTTTTAGGTGCCTGCATTCTGAGACTCAAAGAGGTTGAATTTGCTGGTAATGGTTACTTTGCCATTTTAATTCCTCCAAAGATGGATTTTTTTCTAACTTGCCTAACTTATTACATGCTAGAATCTATAGCTAAGTTTCACTATCTTTCTTTTAAAAGTAGAAATAAGAATATATTCTTATGTCCTCACTTTTTACTAAATTTTATCTTTTCCCTTACAAATTAACAAAGTGGATATGACTTTAGTAAAATTATAAAAAGTGTCCAAAAGCTCAGAATCTAATCATGGAGAGAGTGGTGAAATTGATTTGACCAGCACTTGATAGAATAAAGGGCGATTCCACATTCGCTTCTCACAAGAAATGTCAATTCATGTGACCATCCAAGGACTACAAAAATCTTTTGCTAAAAGCCTCTATTTTAAGGCTGTATCTCATTACATAAACCACTCACTCAGTTTCTAGTTGTAAAGGTCAGTATGATTTCTTTAATAACAGCTGTGGAAGACTGTGTACTCCAATGCTATCAGGTGAAGCAGTGACTTGTGGGAGATCATTGTTGAGAAAAAAGATGTGCTGAGGGAGAGCTTAGTATATAGGGATACCCTCAGGCTCTTGTGAGATATGAGGTCATTTAGGAAGTTCTCAAAAATTCCCAAAGAGAACATTGCATAGCAGATGCTGAGTGAACAAAAAATTTCTTCTGTATTATTCCTTGGAACTGCAAGAAATTTGGCAGAATGTGCACCTAAGGATTTTTGTTTTTTAATAAACTGATGATCACTCATCAGAAAACCCAGGATCAGAAACCTTCCAAAGTCTGAAACTTCGAGACTCCAACATGATGCCGCAAGTGAAAAATCTTACTTTTGACTGCATGTGATGGGTTGCAATAAAACATGAAATGTACCAAAAATACCATATAAAATGTACTTTGTGTACAAGGAGTGTGTGAAACATCAGTGAATTGATGATTAGACTTGGGCCCAATCTTCAAGATGCATATCATTCAAATTATGCAAAAAAAGCCCCAAAATTAAAGCAAAACTCCAAAATCTGAACAATATTCAGTCCAAGACATTTCAAATAAGAGATGCTCAACATGTACAAGGAAATTGGAGAGTGTTTACTGTGAATATAAATTGATAAAGGTTCTATGTAGCCTCTAAAAAAAAGGATCAGAGTGCTGAACATACTTAGTATAAAAGGAGAAAGACTGAAAGGAGGCATGGTAACACATATCAAGATATTAAACATGAGAATTTCCCATGACTTTCAATAGTGATTAATGGACTAAAGGCCCAGGAAAGTCACAAATGATAGGTTACTCAAAAATAATTCTCTCCTAGAGACTCAAAGTAAAAGAAAGTTTCCTTTAGTTCTGTGAATAAATTACCAAACTGTGAAGCTACACACCTAGAATTCGATGTTTGCAACACAAACAAGGTGAAGAACGTTTGCGTAGGGCACAGGCTCCATAAACTAGTTAAATGAATAAACTTTATGTTGATGAAAACTATAGTCTATAGAGCTGTCTTAAAATCTTAGAGGTAGAATGAGTAGGGAAGTTAAAATAGGGGTCAAGAATATTGCTATATTAGTACAGTATACACTAATATATCAACATATATATGTATAGGTACAAACTAATATATCAGTAGATATGTGTACAAACTTAAATGAAGAAAAGACTATGCTAAAACAGCATGAAACTGTCTAATCTTGAATGCTCATGAAGAAAGAGAAGTCTGTTCTCTGTAGGGAGGAGAAAATCTAATAAATTTACCCAAACAAATCAAAGGTTAACAAGGCAAAAATCTTAGGCCTTCATAAGGCTTTCTCAAGCCCTGTGGTAGCTGTGAGATCTGTGCTGAAAAAGCAATGCTAATCATTTGCAGTAGTCTGGATTGTAGAGATAGTCAAGAAAGATGAATAAACCACAGTGAAACTGCTGAAATAAATCCTAGAAATGGAACAGAAAATGCACCAAAGAAATGATCCTGAAAGATGTGTCAATCAGGTTGGAAGTATCTAAACAAGGGTAGAATGGAACCATAAGAAAATCACAAAAGAAAAGCTAAAAATCAAAAGGTTTTGAAAACCCTACAGGATGCTATAGAAAGGAAAAGATATTAATACAGACCATTTCAAAGGATGAGTCTGTAGAGCTGACCAAGATTACAAAGAAAAATCTCTCTAGAGTGATAATGGTGAAAAACGGACACAAAGATATGAGCATGTGGGTGCAGGGTATATAGTCAAGGGACTTGGAGCAAGCTTACCACATGCAGGGAATTAAAGAGAGGGTGGTTGACAGAGAAGAATAAAACGTTATTAGGGAATGTGTCTCTTTGTGCCAAGTGCTATCTTGTGAATCCAAACAAGTGGATGAGTGAAAGGAAGATTTGTGGTTGGATGAAGAGCCTTTAAAAGGTACATCCTTGAATCACAGAAATCAGACCCTGGCAAACGGTTGTTGGGTGACGGAGTCACCATCTATCTCAGGGCACTGTTGCTCCCAGCAGGTGGCTGGTAAGTGCTGTGGCCAGGTGAGTTTCAGGCTGCCAGAATCTCGTGCACAGCAGGCAACTTTCAGTTACTATATAAAAACCAGGGTGTTAATACTCATGTATTAACTGTTTTTGACAGACAGACAGAATAGAAGTGTAGGCCCTTTAGGATAATAGTAGAAAGTCTCTGGGGAAAAAGCTTGAAGGGACAGGTGCTTCCTGTAACTGGAAGTGGGGTTGTGGCAGGGAAGACAGGTAAGATCCAGAAACAGAGGAAGATGCTTGCGGGCTTGGGGAGAAGTAAAGCCCTGGGAAATCTCATGGGTCTAAGTGAGTCAGCACAAACCATTCAACCACCATTGGAGGCAAGTGAAATAAAGACTTAAGCATAATAAAGTGAAGCCTAATTTGGGGTACTGATGAGTTCCGTAATAGCTAGTCCATGCATATGTAATAATGTTAAAGAGGGAATATCATACTTAGTGTCTATGATAAAATGACAATGGACCACAGTGGAGTCATTATATGTATTTGTGAAATTCTAGTTTTGTTTTATTGACCACTAACTTCTGTTTTGCACAGGGAGAACACCGAAGGAGCTGGTTAGGGTAAATTCCAGAGAAAAAAGTTTCACAAGTAAAGGGAGCAGGCATTTTTGATTTGTTACATGACCAATGACAGGGTTTTCCTGAGGAAGTTTGGATGAAGCAAACATTTTTAAAAATATTGTATTCAGAGGAATCTCTGCTTCAAAGGAAGGTTGAGCAACTGCAGTTTCAATGACCAAAAAATCCTACCACTAGTCACAGAAGTCCCAAAAGGAAAAAGAAATTGAATCTCAGTGTGAAAAAACCCTCAGATCCCAGAACACCCCATTAACCACATCTAGCTAAGAATTTTACCACTTCCTTGGTAATGCAAAGCCCTGGAACACTGAGCTTCATTCGAAGGAAAGTGTTCCAAAATATGATTCATAACCTTGTATTAGCACATACATGTAGTTTCCATAGGGTAGGTATTTTTGTTATCTTCATGGCAGAGTCATCTACTTTTGAAAGTAAACATCTGCCCCAGATCATGGCAGTCAAAATTCCTACACTGAGGTGGAAAAATTTACATAAAGGCGAAACTATGGGTTATGTTGTAACAAACCATAACTAAACTCTCAATCTCATCAGTGGGGAGATTTTTATACAATAGACAGCATAGATTTTTTTTTGTTTCACTTTCATCTACATTAAAAATCATCTGAAAATAATTTAGAGATGCAAAGCTTCTCCAGTGAGACGAAGGCTTGGAGCAGAATTCTTCTGTCGGTCATACCCTATGTACCTTATTTATGCTGCTATGTCTAATTGGCCATTACTGGCCACACCTTTCATAGAAACAGTGGTCACAGCCAATTACCTTGTGTCATATGATCACAGGCTTTCTCCTTGGCTATCCTCCATACTTGCTATGTAATGCAAAGAATCAAAATAGGTGCTGTTATGTATTTGTTCACTTGATGTAAGAAACTAGTATTTCCTAACATTGGAAAGATGCAGCAAAGACTAATGCATAAGTATAAAGCATTTTAAAATAACAAATACAGATTCCATGGTAGCAGAAATGGCACTGTGCCAAAACAAAACCAAAGGCTCAAAGAAACTAGTGATTTTCAAAACTATATTACAGATTATGATTTCTCTGTTGTTTCTTCAAATGAGGAAGTGTTTTATCCATAAAACTGTGGATGTTTCCCGTGTGAGATTGTCCCAGGACTAGTGAATTTGGAAATTTTGCTGCATTACTATATTAGGAATAATAACTTTGACATATGAGAATCTGGTCTTGGCAAATCAGGTGATTTCACAGCTATCTGCTGAATATTCTTTAGAATTGGTTAACCCTTCCAACATGTGCCATACTGTTGGCTTATTTCTAATTTCACAATAAATGATTGTAATTTACCCAGCCTATTTAACACATTTGTTAATTTTATGATGTTGTTGAAACAAAATTCATAAGAATGCAATGACAATATCATGATTTGACATTCTTCATTTTTGTATGATTTTTTATCAATTTTAGGTTTCTAAACACAGTCATACCTGTTCATAAAACCTTTAATATTATGTTAAACACAAATTCTAACTGACTCCCCACACTGGCAAATTCATCCTTAATAGTGAAGTAAAGACAACATTAATAATGATAATAAAAGTCCTCACATGATCTGGTAAATTGACAATCCTGTTTTTAAACACTCTGTCACAGCCATGTGACATAGCCATGACACTATTCATGTCCATTCAAGACACTTCACATTTTATTAGTGTTCTCACTCACATAAAGTCCTCTAAAATTAGTAAAGGTTATGAGAGAAAGGATGTTTTTAATGAGGCACTGAAACTTTAGTCAACAGTGTGTGTTGTTCCCAGAAAATCTGAGTATTGCAAAGGTAGGAACAATAAGACAACAGTGTAGTTAGAAAACCAAGACAAAAAAGAAAAGACAGGAGCATTAAATGAATTCAAGTTTGAATTAGAAACCAAAATATGCAATAGTAAGCTCTATGTTATTATGAAAGATAGCCTTTTTGTTTGTGTTTTTAGTGTTCAATGGCAGAAAGAAATTGTCCTCGCTTACCTGTGCCACATTGTTTTTATGGTGTTTTTATAGTAAATGTAAATATATTAGGTAAGTGTAACTATTCCTGATATCAATCCTAGAAAGAAGTTTCTCAAAGAATCTGCAAAGAAGTTGCCTCATATAACATTCTCACATTAAACCCAGAAACAAATTTCACAGAGCTTTGGGTTCCTTAACAAACCCAAATTGCAACAAAAAGCAATTTTATAAAGATGAGGATTGAAGGCTGTGGTACTGGGACCTACTTTCTAAGTGCTGAACAGATTCACAAAAATAATTGCTGTTTAAACATAAGACAATTTTCATCAAATGAACTCTCATAAAATAATAATATAACCACTTCCCAGGCATATGAATCATACTTAATATTCATTTTAGAAGTTAATACCATCGCTATTATTCTTAAAGCTCGAGTGTGAGTTTTTTTTTCATATTTGATCTGCTTTTAAACAATTATTTATAAAAATCTTAAAAGTAAGCAAATAAGCCAGGCATGGTGGCTCACATCTGTAATCTCAGCATTCAGGAGGCTGAGGCAGGAGGATTGTTGTAAGTTCAAAACCAGCCTGGGTTACAAAGTGAGCTCAAGGCCAGTCTAACTGCATAGCAGGACACTGTCTCAAAAAGTCATCCCCCCCCAAAAAAAAAACAAAGTAAGAAAATACAATTCTTATTCTCCTTGTTCAAAAGATCCCCTTTCCTAAATGTAGAGAGAATAAAGTCTATCTTAACTAATTTAAAAGGATTTTTTCTTCAAGTATAAACCTGTTTCAGTATATGTTGTGATACCCCTGTTTTTTAAAGCACAGAGCCTTTCTTATTTTCTCAGAAGCCTCAAAAGGCAAAGGAAAAAAGTCAGGGTATTGATCCCCACAATGGACTGCAATGTTATTCTAGCTTCACAAGGTATCCAGTTACGGAGAAACATTTTAGTAATCGTAAAGTTCAGACAGACCTTATGTGACCCTATTCATTCCTGACCAGCAAATAGTTTTTAACTTCGAAAGAAACCAGACAAACCCTGCAAGGTTACTTGTAATCATGACACCATTTTTAGAATTGCCATGTGCTGGGAACATGCCCGCTCGCTTCCTCCTTCTATCTACAGTATAAATCTGAAGGACTTTGTTATGGCTCTTACACTTGGCACATCTTAGGCCTATTTAGAACATCAACACCATCAATCACATAATAGGAGGCCGACCAGCTGGATGAACCCTGGCTATCATGCAGGGTTATTTGTCATCTGGGCATGTCTGTTTGGTATATAACACTGCTTCAGTCCCAGAACAATTTTCCCGCTCCAAAAATATTCTCTTTGATTCAGGAAACACGTGATTAATAAAGGACAAGGGTTTAAAGCTGGAGGTCAAGGCTAAAAGTCTTAACCAAACAAGTGCACTGCTTACTAACGTTTGCATCAGCAGTCAAAAATTCCCTTGAAGAGCTCCCACCCTGCAAAAACACAGCATCTAAATCATAAATTTTAAGGGACTCCAGCAGCTATGTTCATCTTCAGGGATTTACTGTAATGTTGTGTATCTGAGAAATGTTTTGCTACGGAATAATAACAGTGCATCAGTATTTAAAAGGCTCTGTTACAAACATTTACAACTTAATATAAAAAAATTAGTGTTTAAAAGACACAGTTTAACCAACATGGTATATAAAGGAAATTTATACGAGCACAATAGAACAATTTGCCTTAAAAATAATTGTTTTCTTAGAAGGCTATTTATACTAAAATGGATTTAAAAGCAACATTCCCTCTCTCACACTTTTTGTTTTATTTATATGCCAATCTACAATATTTCACGGTACTTTTCCATTAGATGGTTTTTTTCTTATCCATATTTTCCCTCTTTCCACCAAAACAGCATCATTTAACGTTTACAGAATATCAGGTTGACTTCTTTCTAGGCAACTTTATAGTTCTATAATAATATTTGCAGTATTTAATATTCATGAGTTATTTTTGTATGACAGATTTAAAAAGCAATTTTTAACAGCAAAATTTTTTATAAAACAGTTATTGGTCAAGGTTTTAAATAATCCTAATATTGACTTAGCTAGAAGTAGCTTGATTTTTTGACCTACAAAAATGGATTTAATAATGTTTATTTCACTGGAATTATAAAGGCAGCTGCAAACTCCCACTGGAATTCTGGACAGTTTCTCAAAAGATAGTAAGTAAACTGCATTATAGAACAGATGATGTTGGATGGCCTAAGGAGCACATGTCACTTATCACTTTATTCAACCTGTAACAGACGTCTAAGTTGCTGAACACAGGTCACTTTAGGTAGCCATACTTACTAAGAATTTTTCTTTGTTTTCCTCTCACCTTTCTACTAAATTCCAGGGAAATAAAAATAGAAACTCAGTACCAAACAAATTATATTCAAAATAAGTATTTTTTGAAATTCATACTGGCAATGCATTTATTGTGCTGACTGTCTCAGAATCAGCTTTTCACGTATAGAGTGAGTTTGATGTTTTTTGGTCACACTTCATTCTGTTGCTGTGGAGACTAAGCCTTCAGTGAAATATTCTCAGAGGTGAAACTAGAACATTGGTCTCCCATGTTCAGTATTGCCTGTGCAATAGTACAAAACTTTGGAAATCTTCACTGTTGGTGTGGAATCTTTGAGTTAGTCTGACTTGCTTACAAGGGGGCCAGCTGTTGCTCTGCTTCTTATGCTAATATGATCACATTATATATGTGACTGCTGATGGGGTCTGCTTGGCCCTGTACATGCATAATGCACTCAGTTAACTTAGCTGACCCTGTTAGACAATGACAATGTGTGTGAGGCCCCAGTTGGCTAGAATTCATTGTTATAGAAACTGGGTTACTGACCTTGTCATATTTAACAGCATTGAGCAGATACAGCAATCTGGATCCCGAGAGCAAATAAAGAATTTCGATTGGTGATGTAAGAACTATGGTAATTAGCCTACTCTTCCATTCTGTTTCCAGACACTGAATAGTGGTATGGTTCAGCTAGAAGGTTCACTGTACCATGAACTAATAAAACCCAAGAATTTTTATAAACAATAAGAATATATTTCAACATGACATCTCTCAGCAAAAGACTGGCTTTTGCAGAGTAGTGTGTTGGGGCGATGACTGGCCACTTTATTTTTGCTGTTGCATCTATCCTATACAGAAGTGAAATGGCAATGCAGATTGGCCAAAAAAGACATAAAATAATCATCATTTAAATCAATGTTCCCTTAAAAGCATTTTATCATCTTGAGCTTTAGTAAACACTACTACTGCACTCTAAGATGGGCCTCATACACATATCTAAACATTTGGATATGAATGTTCTTGCCTTATAGAAAAACAAGCTATGTTAATTTTTAACAATGCAATATTACCTTGATACATCTTGTTCTTTCTTTCCCTCAGGGTCTTATAGGAATGAATCAGAAAATTACTCCCTTATGTTAAGGCTGAGTCTGCACCTGTGTTAAATTCACATTCAACTGGAATTGGCTCTGTGGGGGTGGGGATAAATGTCAGCAAAACTAACAGGATGATATATCGGAGTTTGAATTCTCAAGTGGACAAGCATCCAGAGCAAAAATTATTGACAGGAACATTTTCACAGGCATATTGTCGCATACCTAGAACTGAAATTAGGGATGTAATCATGTTGGCCAACTGTCCTCAAGTTTATGATTAGAACCATTTGGCTCCAGACATTAGGAAACTCAGATTATCAAATATGTATCCTGGATCACTTTTCAAATTTTAAAACAATCTCTGTGTTGCAGATATCTTATGAATGTTCATGAACGTTCAAGCAAGTCATTGAATCAAATATAGAAAACAATGAGAAGTTGAAGCATGGGAAGAGATAATGACCTCTAGATTTGCAAGAGCAAGCTGACTTTTTGATGATATTGGCAGTTTTGTGGATGGGAGATAGAGGAGGCATCAAAAAAAAAAAAGAGGAGGCATCAGTACTAAAGTGAGAGGAATTAAATGAGAAAATTAGATACATGAAGAAAAAAATTTTTTTGTCTTATAAGTCTGCTCATTATCCATAAGTGGAAGTGGTCAGGACAAATCCATTTGCCTCTGAATGAAGCAAACTTGTTAATGAAGTATCACATCTTAATTTATGTCGTGCAGTACAACATTGTTGTTTCTAGACAATAATGGACATCATAGAAGATGCATTCTGGATGAAGATATCTAACAGAAAGAAAGAAAGGAAATGAAAGAAAATTTGAGGCTCTGAGAGTAAAACACCTCAATTTTATCAGCCATGAGGAAGACAATTATTTGCATATTGCAATGCAGGCTGGTTAAAATCCAATCAATTGACTCCAGATGTGGGTTTCTTGTGAAGTTGTTTTTTTTTTTTTTTTAGTGAGAGTTGCCAAAACTTCATGATAGCATAGACCACAAGCTAATATAAGCCAAAAAAACTCACAAAGTACAAGGAACATTTCTGATTTATAAGAAATCCCACTTCTTTAAGCCTGGTGACTGGAGTAATGTGATTGGTCTAGGATAACTTAGTTTCAGGGTATTTACAAATGGCCAGCCCTTGTCTAAACAAAATATTGCCAAATGACTACAAAACAGTATTCCTGAGATGGTGTTTGAGCTGATATTTAAAGAACACCACAACTGGCTGTTTATGTTGCTTTGTCAGGAAGTAAACTCTAGGGAACAATCCATGAGAAACCACGCCCTGGCACATGGTGGTTGTGTGTAGAATTCAGATAAAAATAAAGGTGTCTTGAGAAGATACAAGGGTCATAGGAATTCTAGTTCTCTGAGGTAACTAACTGGGAAATCTTTAATCTTTGAAGTTGAGTAGTTACTAGAATATTGGGAAATTATTTTGTAAGGAATTTTGTTGATTTTGTGCTTTCTTTTCAAAGTTGACAAATTTGGATTATACTCCCAACATAACCTTTCCCTTGGAACCAGTATTCTTGAAATAATTACTTCAGGACTAATGCGTGTGCCACTATGAGTAGAAATACTTGCTATGGTTTGTTTTTTCTAAATTTATTAAACATTTAAGAGTAAATGAAAAGAATAATTTTTCCACTACCCCATCACCCTGGCAAATCAACCTGTTCTCATGTTCCTAGTTCTTGTCTAGTCTGGATGTATGTAGTTTTCCTTGTATAAAATTATAAGTGTGCTAGAATTAACACTTTTATCTAAATACCAACCTGGCAGAAATTTTATTATTAAAATATTTAAACATGATTAGATCTATGCTTATAGAATTTAATGTATACATATATTTATAGATCTATTATGTATCTATTGATTCATGTATTAATCTGGCTACTTATTTTTTAAGAAAAAATTTTATTTGCTTGGACTATGACTTTTTTCCCTGAAATCTTAAATAACAGCCAAAATTCGTCTGACCTCTTTCCAGGGCTATGGCTTTTTCCTGTATTTCTGTTAGATCACTGAGTGTTACTGTAAAAATATGCCATCAAATTTGGGAAGAGAATTTCAGAAATGATAAGTCAAAAGTGTTTAGTTAGAATAAGCTGGATTCATTTAAATTCCACTGAATTTAATTCAACCACCCTAATTTATTTTCTATGTGCTAGGAATTCTAAGGGACACATCAGCACCTGAGACTTACCTGTGTCTCCCAATGCCTTTTGACTTGTTGTATGGACACATTGGACACGAGGCAGAGTTTAATACAGGGGCAAGTAAATTTCATTGAATGCTTCCAACAAAATGATAGAAAGGATATTCAAACAGAGAAAGGGCTTCTCAGTGAATGAAAATTAAACAAGAACAATGGGAAGACATGATTTACTTTTGTTTGGATTCTTTGACAAACTCATCTTGATAAATAACATAGGTCTTCTGAGGAAGTAAATTATACAAGAAGGATTGTAAGCTGCTGTTATGGAATGGAAATGAAGAGACAATAAATTGTTTTGTGAACTTAAAATGTCACATGTATGAGGCACTTGTGCTAAGTAAGCCTTTCTTTCTACCAAATAAGCCTGCCTTTTTTCTTTCTTTTTCTTTCTTTCTTTCTTTCTTTCTTTCTCTTTCTTTCTTTCTTCTTTCTTTCTTCCTTCCTTTCTTCTTTCCTCTCTTTTGTTTTTTTCTTTCAATTTTTCTTTTTCTTTCTATTTTCTCTCTCTCTTTTGTTTTTTTCTCTCCACTTCCTTATTTTTTCTTTTTCTATTCTTTTTTTAATGGTACTAGATATTAAACCCATGAATTACTGAACTATACTTGCAGCCCTTTTATTTTCTTTTGAGACAAGATGTTGCTAAATTGTTCGGGCTAGCCTCAAACTGTGATCTCCCTGCTTCAGTCACTGGTGTAACTAGAGTTATAGCAGGTCTTTCCTAGGCTACTTAGCAGTGAGTAGGGCTGTCTTCAGTGCAGTACCACAAGATTTTGAGCCAAGAAGGGTCTTGTACTTGGGGTTTAATGTACTATAGTTACTGTTTTGAAATTCTTGATAATCTTACATTTGTAAATAAGTGAATCCAATGCTGTCAAAATAAAAGAGGGGTGGAGGGTAGGTGAAAAAAGGAATTGAAATGCATTATATAGGGCTAGGGATTTAACTCAGGTGCACAAGTGCCTGGCAAGTGTGAGGTTGTGAGTTTTATCCCTGATACAAATAAAGAAAAAGAAAAAGAAAAGAAAAGAAAAGAAAGAAAGAAATGTGTTATGTACCTGGAGCAATTCCTGGAATGAATGTAATCATTATGTACTTCAATTACATACTAATAAGAATTAAAAAAGAATCATCTTTGCATTTGTATTTTAAAAGTGAACTCCAATAGGAAAATACACCAAGGGCTTAGACTCTTGACGCACTTGCCTTTCCGTCGTAATCACCCTCTTCTCCAATTCTCTGGACAGATTCTTTGCTCTCTTTTCCTTTTACCTTGAACTACATGCCCCAGAATGGCCTCACCATCTCCATTCCTGTCCAGTACAAAGAAAACAACATGCTGTCCTCTTGGTATGGCTATCAACTTGCATCAAGAAGAGAGAGGATTCTGAATCATCATGAAAAGCCACCACACAGCTGTTTAGCTACATACAAGGAGGTATCTGGCAGCACTATGGTGCAACTGCAGTGATTGGCTGGGGCCCTTTTTCCCAACCCATGTTGCAGGGGAGAGCCGGCTGTCTCTTGGAGTTACCTATGCATTCTC
Source organism: Dolichotis patagonum (assembly GCA_004027295.1). Lineage (NCBI taxonomy): Eukaryota > Metazoa > Chordata > Mammalia > Rodentia > Caviidae > Dolichotis > Dolichotis patagonum. The sequence continues at coordinate 1,724 of PVJX010036760.1, read as the reverse complement.
TGTGGATTTGGGAGATTGACTTCCCTATCCCAGCCAGGGTCCCGCATTTAATTTTATAAATCAAGGAGCTAGCCCTAACACTGAGGCAGGTATTATTAAATCTTCTATTACATATGAGAAACAGAGCCCAGAGAATGTCTAGTAAGTGGCAGAGCAAGTCTCATGCTAAAGCCCATCCCCTCCCCACTGTGATATGTGGCACCACCTCCCTTGAGAAACAGCCTGATGAGTAATGAATGCCTCACTGCAGATTTCACTGTGTCTTCCCTTCTGGAATATTTTAGAGGTGACCTGAAATACTCTCTTAACAACATGACCTGAGCTTAATTACCTCAAGTTATCCATGTTTTCTTCTAGTGGATGAGAAGTTTCTGAGGAAAATTTTAAACTCCAGGCTTATTACTGTTGCTGAACTTTGTCTCCCCCAAATTCATAAGTTAAGCACTAATCGGTAGAATTTCAGCATATAACTGCATTTAGACATAGGACCTTCAAAGAGATAATTAAGCTGAACTGAGGCCGTGAGCCATAATCCAATCTGAATGTTGTCCTCATAAGACAAGGAAATTTGGACACACAAAAACTCACTAGAAATATACCTCAGAAAAGAACACATATACCTCAGAAAGAACACATAAGAATATATAGCAGATAGTAGACTGTAAACATTTAGGTTTTTTCCAACTTATTATAACAAGTACTGTAGAGAAAATTTATATATATATATATATATATATATATATATATATATATATATATATATCTGACACTGAGATTTCTAATCACCATATTTCTCAGTCCTGAGTTTGCAGCTTCCATAACTATAAGAAAATAAATGTCTTTTGTTTAAGACACCCTCCGTATGTTATGGTAGCGTTAGTAGGCTAATACAACTATTTACTCTGATATTAATTCACCACCTTAATATTGACCTAAGCAGTATAGTAATAGGACAGTATAGTGATAAGACAGTATAGTATATATCTATATCATATATATCTATCTGTATATCTATATCTATATCTATATCTATATCTATATCTATATCCTCCTTTATATTGCACATAAGCCACCCCTCCTCTGGGGTGGGTGTAGCACTCACAAAATCTCTGCACCCTTGCACAGGATGAGGATGTTTACAAAGTAAGGATCATGGCTCCATGATGAATCTCTTAGTGAAACTTCTAAACTTCTCAAGTTGACACAGTGTATCACCTATAACATTAGGGATACATATTATCTTTGTATATGCTTAATTCTGATGACCTTAGTTTTGATTATTGATAACAATGCAATTATATCATTTTGTTATTTGTATTTCTATGTAATCATATGTATTAGGAATTTTTCCATATCTACCATAGACATTTACTTTATGTTATTTATAATGAAATATATGAAACATAGTATGAATTCTTCATAATTTATTTAATCATTACTTTACTGATAAACATTTAGTTTATTTCCAACTTTGTATGATTATAAAAAGTACTAAAGATAGATACATACATACATACATACATACATAGATATACCGAGATATCTAATCATATTTCTCAGTTACTTCCATGAGCTCATCTTACTTTTGGATTTCTTTTTGCAATCTATGACTAAGATGGTCTTTTCTGATGTGAATTAGGTATGTGAAAATAGCATAAATGTTTTTCTTTTATTCTCCATATAACCAGAATGACATGTGACTTCTTGTTTCCTTGGTAGAGCAT
>PVJX010036759.1:0-17399 GCA_004027295.1 Dolichotis patagonum | reverse complement strand
AGAATTTCCATGTGAGTTAGCAATTTCACTTTGTGATATATGCCCACAATAGCTGAAATCAGAATCCTGAGTAGATATCTGTGCATCTGTGTTCCTAGAAGGATTATTTTCAATAGGCGGCATGTGTAAGGCACCCACAGATCCATTCCCAGAAGAATAAGTAAAATATGACCCATGCATAAAATGACACAGATTTCAGCCCAGAAAAGAAAAATTCTGATATATACCAGTCACAAAATGAGTGAACCATGAGTAAATTACGCTAATGAAATAAATAGCTTACCAGAAAGGACAAATACTGTGTCATTTCATTTACATGAGGTACTTAAAGTAATGAAAATCATTGCTCTTGATGGTAGACAGAGAGAGAATGGCTAGTTGTTATTTAACAGATGCGTGGCGTTAGTTTCCAAGAGTCAGGGAAGTGAATCACCATGATGAATGCATAGAATTGTCAATACCAAATGCCCAACATAATTCAAACATTGTAAGCTAATAAATGAGAACATTAAAGAGTAGATATCTGCTGGAATATCTTGATATGCATATTTTATATTTAATCACATGTTCCTGCATCAGAACTCTGGCCCTAGATCAGGTCATAGAAATACAATGCATTGGTCTAAAGTTGTTGACACTGGAGATGGGAAAGATGGCGGACCTAGAGGTAGCAGGATATGGAGCCTTTCTGATAGAGACAGTGCAAGTGCCAGAATAGAACACCCTGGAGAGATCCAAACAGAGGGAGATGGACTCTCTCAAACCAGGAAGAAACTGAAGGGAAAGAAACTGCTCAAATACGAGGTCCCAGGGCTACCATTAGAGAAGCTAAGATTGGCAAGCACTGCACTCTTGTCAAGCTGCCTGAATTCGTGCCCAAGATTGACTTGAGCTACCAAACCCTCACCAAAGTGACTGGCTTGAGGGGCCGGAGCATGGAGTTGAACGCCTTTCGCATGGCTTACCCAGAACCGGCACTGCACATGACCCACCCAGAGGCACCGTGAATTCACACTGCAGCTACACTGAGGTCAGAGGTTGGGAAGCCTAGTATTTCTCGGGGACCGGCATCCACACGTGGTGAGTGATAGCAATGGACCCTCCCACAGGAAAGGGGCAACCAACTAGACAACATATTGGAGTTGGGCAGGAAAGTCTTGGCTCTGTAAGGAAGCAGCTTCAGTTGGTTGCTCCCCTTGCAAAGCAGATTGGTGGGATCTGCTTGGACTGGACTGGGACCTAGTGGGTCATCACAAATCAATTTTTTCGCTGAGGGTGGCACACACTTACGCAGTGAAGGCCTGAGATGGTTTACTGGCCTGGAGGGCAGGAGCTAGTGTATACTACCCTTGCTTGCACTTCACTCTCTGATAGCAGATGGCCCCTAGCCTTCATGCTCTAGAGGATCCCTAACCAACAAGAAAAGGGGCTAGGAATTACACTATAAACTTGTATGGAAGGAACCAAAAACACGACAAGAGAAATAAGAAAAAGTCCCTAGGCCCCAATCCTGAGAATATTGATCCAGGAGAGGTAAATATAGTAGAAATTGAGGGCAGCAAACATTCAACACCAAACACAGCATCAGCGGACATAAAGAGATATCTTTGGGACCTCGTAAACGAGATGAACACTGAAATATTAATTCAAGTTAAACAAGAAATAAGTAGATTAATAAAAGAAAGGCTGGGCACCTCTCAAGAAGACACAGACAGAAGAATGGAGGAACACAAAAGGAGAGAAATGTTCAAAGAAGAATATAAAAAAACCCTAGAATTCATGAAGCAGATTCAAAGAGATTACCAGGAAACTAAAGACTCCATAGAAATTTGGCAATACTGTTTGAAAGAAACCAAAGACAGACTATCAAAAATTGAACACAGGCTTGCAATGTATGATCATGAACAGGAAGGTCTCTCAAAAATAACAAGGGAGCAGGCAGTAGCCATACAAAGGCTAGAGGATGACAAGGGGATCTATAACTTAAGAATAAAGCCTGTGAATGAAGAAGCAGGAGTCAAAACAGAAGAATTGCAAAGGCTATTCACAGAAATTATTAAGGAAAACTTCCCAAAAATAGAAAAAGGAAATGATATGCAGACGTATGAAGCATACAGAACTCCAGCCACCTACAACCAAAACAGAGCTACACCCAGACACATAATAATCAAAATCCCAGAAACTCAATATAAGAACAGAATATTAAAAGCCATCAGAGAAAAGAAACAGATCACCTATAAAGTAAAACCCATCAAAATCTTGGCATACTTCTCGACACAGACCATCAGGTCAAGAAGAGCTTGGAGTGAAATAATTCAAGCCCTGAAGGAGAACAACCTCCAGCCCAGATTGATGTATCCTGCAAAACTCTAGAAATTAATGGAGAAAAAAGAAGCTTCCATGACAAAGAGGAACTGGGAGAATTTGTGACCACCAATCCAACCCTATAAAAAGTACTGAAGGACATTTTAGAGAGAGAGAAAAAGAATACGAACATTTCAGGAACAGTAGCAGAGAGGCCTCAGTGAATGGGGCAGACAGTGGAGTGGAAGAGAAAAATAGACTACCAACGGCAGAAAGATAGTATAGCAGAAATGAGACAGAGAAAATTGGCTATAATTGCTAGTATAGAGGGCCTGGGAATACTAACAGAGAGAAACACAGGCAGAGTAGATCAGGAGATAGTGTCCATTTAGATGCTCTATATAGGGAGGCAGTGGGACCCAAAATAAGCATTGCACCCTATGGGAGTGAAAGGGGAGGAAATGTCTAAAAAAGGAAGGCAGAGGATATTGTTAATGTGGTAACACGATTTAAAATCTGCATTATTCTCATCACTCTGCTTGGATGGATTACATGCTGTTCCAGTTTGTCTACTTATCCTAGACTTGAGGACATGGTCAGCTATCCCAAAAATAAGAGGACATATTGTGGTAATCATCCTTAATTTCCTATCAACTGAACCTGAAACCCTGTATAACTTATACTGTCTAATTATGACTGATCTTATTTGAATCTGGTTTGTTAGAGTGCTATCCTGTATTGACTGATTTTATTCAAGTCTGTTATGATTGATAGCATCAATTCTAACAATATAGGCAACTACACTGAAGATGACAAGATTCACTAAGATACCCACTCTGGTTTGATTATTGCCTGCTTTTGAAGTCTTATAATATCTCCAATGCTTTGTTTTTATTAATATTGTTATATACTGCTGAGACATTATGGTAACCATTGTAGATCACATTGTATTGTGGTTTTATATGACTTTTTGCTTCATGCTTTTCTAGGAATTGTTTTGCTTTGTCTTGTTTTGTTTTGATTTTCCCTCTAATATGGAAAGGATAAATATACATGCAGAGACTCATGCATGTGTAGAGCTTATAAACAGTTTACGAGAACCAATTATCTAATGCATGTTGAAATGAACAACTATTTTGAAGAAAAAGAGACACTACAGTACCCAGTGCTGATTCCGTAATGTGAAATTTAGCAATACTATCATTCTTTGTTCAAAGTGATTTTAGCTTGTTTTGTTTTGTTTAAGTTCAACACACATGAAGGTATGGACAGCTGTTTTGAAGAGAATGAGCGACACTATGACAGCCATTGTTGGCTTCCCTATTGTCTAGTCCTGAAGAACTGAAATGCCCTCCTCTTCCTGCTCAGATCAGTTCCATACTATGTTGTTTCATGTGAATTCCCTGTATGTGACAATATGGACAACTATTTGGAAGAAAACAAGAGTCAATATGATAGAGAATGTATATCTCCGATTGTTTAATTTTGAAATTTATGTCTCTTACATTGCTTTCTTGTGACCTTCTTTGTTCTGTTTCATTGTGTTTAATTTTATCCTTTTGATATAACTGCATGTATGTTTAAGTGTGTAAAATGGATGAACATATTACTGTTTTTGTCAGATTGTGGAGCAGAGCTGTTAGCAGTCTCACTGTTTGAATGTCTACTTTGCATGTTTTAATTTTGTAATTTGAACAACTATTTGCAAGATGTCAATATGTAATTTGTCAAGTAATGATTTCTTAGTGGTTTTTTTTTGGTTCTTTTCCTTTTTTCCTTGGAATTCTGTATTTTTGCTACCCTTTATTCTGTTTTGTTTGTTTTTTTTTCTTTTTCAATAAAATTAAAGTTGTTGGCACTCTCAATTTTAAGAGAAGAGATTTATTTAGACCATGGTTTCTGAGGTTTCAGTCTGTCCATGGTTATTTGATTCCATAGCAAGAATATCAAGGGGGGGAGGGCAAGCTATAGCAAAGCAGCTTCAATCATGGTGGCAGGGAAGTTGAGCTGGGGAGCAGTGTTAGAGAGAGAGAGATCGGGACACCCCAGATCCAGCCTTTGTGACCCACACAGACTCACCCTCAAGTGGCTCCCCAGTCACTGAAGTTGATAATTTAATTTAACTGCCGTACTAGTCTTTTTTCTCCCCAAGTTGGGTCATAGAAATTCTATTCTTTTCTCCATTTTCCTACTTTTGTTTGGAAAGTGTTTTATACATACATACCTTACAGCATGTCATAAGACTGTCCTCCTGAGAGATTCCTTCTCATAGTCTGTGAAGTTTAGTGTTGCACATAACCTTGGAAATGTGAAAGGAGACAGGCCATGTTGGATGTCCGTTCAGAACTTTTAGTGTCAGATGACATCTTTTTTAGTTTTTTAAATGTGATTGACCATGCTGGAATCATACCAAGTCAACGGATATTCCATAAAACCCAGAAAGGACAGGGTTAAGAGGGCATCTCTAAAGCTGAACACCTGGAACGTATTGAAAGTAAGTGGCATTTCTCCTGTATTGGGCATTGTCTCATCCATCTTCTTTGTAATATCTTCTATAATAAAACAGTAAATGTTACAATTTCTTGAATTCTATGTGCTGCTCCAACAAATTGACCAAACCCAAATCTAGGAAAGCTGATTTAGAGTTGGTTATTCAGAAGTAATCATTTGGAGCATTTTACTGGCATCTATAATTGGGAGACAGTCTTGAAGAGTGGGCCCTCAAATTCTGGAATTTGAGACCTTTGCCACATAGAGTCAGAAATGAGCTAGATTAGAGGTTAATCAAGCTGCAGAATTGTTTGCCTGGTGTGTGTTGTAGTGGTTGGAGGTCCCCCACACATCAGGCTTAAGAAGTCTTCTGTATTTGTTTTAGTGCAAGAGCATTTAAAAAAGGACACTTTACCCCCATCACATCTGGTTTTACTGGTGATACTTTCAAAGTGAAACATCAAACTATATTTTCGCTTCCAAAACAAAACTGTTTATTTATCATTCTCTCCCTTCAAATCTCAGAAAAGGCAATGAAATTTCTCATCTACACAATGAATACATTTAAAAATAAAGGCAGTAAATGAAACAAAAATGTATTTGAGCACAGACAAAAACTGAAAGGGCAACAAATAACCTCAGAAAGAATGGGAGCCATCTAAGATTTAATTTGCCAATAAACCCCAGTGGTGTTACTCTAAATATTACTGAATTCCTGAAAGAGTTTTCTGCAAAGGATAGCAAATGGCCAAGTTAAAAACCAATGATAAGTAAAAAGAGATGCCATAATACAAAATCAAAAATACTCCAGAGTTATTTAATTACTTATCCGGATTCTTTACCTTGATTTTATTCTTAAAATGCATTACACTTGACTCCAGTAAAGTAGATTAGCAACTTGAAGCTCAAAAGTTTAAAAAAATGTCATGAGAAAATGAAATATCATAGCAATAAAAATTCACAGTAAGTCTACATGCAACAATGTAGAGTAGAGAATGTCCAGAGAACAGATTCCTACAAGGAGGCTTCTTGGACTCTGGTGTTAATGAAATGCTCATGAATTTTCAAGCACAAAACACATACTGTAAATATATTTTTAAAAGTTGTAGAAAAATACAATTGGTAAATATTCATAGAAAACTTCTTATCCCCCACCAAAAATTATATGAGACCCCATAACAGGTAACAGCTAATGCTCAATATCTGGTGATTTTTTCAGACTCACTGAATCCTTAATCTTTTTATTGCTAATCAGCATTCTATAGAACACACTTTGGGGAACACTGCCCCAATGATTCTAGACCTCCATGAAGGGTTTTATCACATGAGGTGTGTATTACTCACAGTCCTAATAGCAGAGTCAAAAGTAGGTTAGTTTCAATTTCAAAGGCCCCTTAATCTCCTAGTCCCCTTTAAGTATTATTGTCTCCTAAATTCTACACCATCAATATTCTGGAATACACAAAAAACTACATTGTGTGGCTAGGTAAGGATACTAATGTCTACGAACAAAGGAGTAATTGACTATAATCAAACCCTGAAGACCACGAAGCTTTATAAAGAATTATTATGATTTATTTTGAGCTTTCCAGTATTGCTGGTGTACCTGAAGAGTGAAATCCATCAGAAATGAAGCTCAAACAGTATTTCCCACATGCATTTGTTACGATAAGACTAATGAAGAGAAAACACAATGTAAGAGCAGTGTTTTCTGTTTGTCAAAAAATAGATTGTCTTACATTCAATATTGTCTTATATTTAAAAAGGCAGCACTTTCCCTTTATAGAATAGTAGTATCCTGCAGCCTGGTAAACTCCATGTCTGAGATGCCAGGTCCTGAAAAGTATAAAGCAAATAATTTTAGAAAATAGTAAAGTCCTACTGCTCAGCTCATGAATGACTTTGAAAACATTTTAGAGAATCAAATATAGAAAAGTATTTGAAGTTCATATACTTAAAAAATATTAATATCCAAAGCATATATATATATAGAACTCTTAACTCAATAACAAATCAATCAATCAATCAATAAAAGTTGGCAAAGGGGCTGAATAAAAATATTCCCAAGAAGATGCAGAAATAGGCAATAGCTATATTACAAGGAATTCAGCATCACACTGAAATACAAATCAAAACCACATTGTGCTACCCCTCAGGCTTGTTAGCAGGACCAGTACTAAAATGTCAAACACACAGCTGAAGAAATAGCTCAGCAACACAGTGTCAGCCTGGTGGGCTCAAGGTCCTGAGTCCAATTCCTGACACAAAAAATAAATACATAAATCAATAAATAATAAAACAGCAAGTCCTAACAAAAGCAAACACTATACCTTGTTGATGCCTATGCAAATTTTGTAGCTGCTAGAGTGGAAAATAGTTTGAAAATGTCACAAGAAATCCATGAATCATATAGAAGTACCAAGTGATGAAGCAATCCTGGGTCTCAATTAGGATGGTAAATTAATATCCAGGCTTGTGTTTCTTCACTTGATGGACCAGTGAAGAAAATATGGTGTAAACATACAAAAGAGTATGAGTCACCCTGGCAAAGGAGGGCATCTCACCTGATGGACACAGAGGACATTAAGTTCCGTTAAATAAGCCACACACAGATAACCTCCACATGAATGACTGATATATACCATCTAAAGCAGTCAAACTCCTAGAAGCAGGGAGGAGAGTGATCACTATTAGGGGCCAGGAGAAAAAGGATGCGGGAGACATTTGTCAAGCAGTATCATATATCAGTTCTGAGGGTGCAATGCCAAGCCTGCCAATAAAAGAAACGATTCTTCACTTTGCCCTTTGGATTCGCTGAGAGGGCAAATCCTGCTTGTTCTCAACACAACATAAACACCTGTTGCAAGGATGAAATTGTTAATTGAGTTGATGGTATTATTTCAGTGTGTAATTACATCAAATCGACAAGCTGTACATCTTGAATCATACACTAGTTTTCACACAAAGCCCTAAGTGTACAGGAGATGGAAACACGTCACCGCTGATCCTGGAGGAGGCATTCCCCGGCCGATGCCTTGCAGCAGGGACAGAGGCAGAGGGCCCAGGACCCTGAGCAGGAGCTGGCTTCCTTTACAGCTGTGACTCACCTCGCTGGAGGCAACACGCATCCAGCAAGCTGACAGCTCTTAGCACTTTCTCCTTACGGGAAATACATAATCAGCCGACCTGAACTGATCATGGTTTTTCTTCTCCCTCTATTCATGATGCCATTTTCCACCTTGCGATATCTCTCTGGTGCTCCTGTATTTGTGTTTATTTCTTTCATTAACTTCTGAGCTTTTCTTTGACTCCCTGTGATTACTATTACGTCTTGTACATAATAATGGGTTATAAATTACACATGATATCTAAGATACTTCTGTCTGGAATAGCACACTGCATTCTGCTTAACTCAGGAAACCTAAAGCATTCTAGTATGACATTTTTTTGAGCACTAAGCAAAAGAAATTTCTGTTGGACTAACAAAGAAGAAAAATAAATATTCTGTTTCCTCACAATTAACAATTCAGGGAATAAATAGGAAAGCAAATGATTAGTTTATTCATCTAAGAGTCTGTCGTTCATAGCAGAAAAGGTTTTTATGTCTTTTTAAATATTCACAGTGGAAATATAGTCCAGTTACTTCAGCTTGCTTATTTAACAAAGGCTCCTGGAGGGCCCAAGGTTTGTTTGGCATCTCCCTGAAAATTTCTTTAAAACATATTGGAGAACAAAATATAAAATGCACTCAACCTAACTCCTTCTGACATAAATATCTAAGGAAACGATGGATGAAGACACCGGGTTTCCCTCCAGACAAATATGATGTAGAAATTATTCTGACTAATGGTTTGTTCTCATCTGTCTCTGTTTTCAGTGACTGGCCTGGCATCAGGACTTCACACAGGTGAGTCAGCTGTGCTAGCATGGAGAGTGTACCCAGCCCTTGGGATCCATGGGCATGTTCTGCTTTCTTTTTTGGAGGGTGAGACTGCTTCCACGGGAATCTGGACAGAGGTTTGTTAGGGAAATATAGGCAATCTCAGAGTTTAACAAGTAAAATCAACACACAGTGGGAGAAGAGAGAAAATTATTTAAGCACACAAAATTGTGATCTAAGTTAACGTTTGAGGAAAATGAAGTATCAATAGGAAAAAGAAACTCATTTAAAAATTGAAGTTTAGGGCTAAAGTTGAGGCTCGGTGACAGATTGCTTGACTAGTGTGGGTAAGGCTCTAGCTCCAAAAGCAGCACTAGAAAAAAAATCAATGTTTAAAAATATTCACCACTGTTTGCTCTTACTGTGCTGGACGAATAAGTGGTTGGCTTGTGTGGGGACACTGACAGTTCAGCCCAGCTGAACTGCATCAAGGTGGAGGACTCACTGAGTATGGTCGCTGGACTGGCATAGAGGGAAAATAGGAGGGGAGAGGGCGAGCTGCTGCCTTCCTGAAGAAGCTGCTTTTGGGTGGAAAACTTAGGCTGCTCTCTTGCTTGGAGAAAGCTTCAGCCTCCATCCTCATCCCAGACATTGTCTGCTGGCTCCCATTACAGGTCCCCCAACTTTCTGGCACACATCCTTCAACCTGTGTGCACGGGCTTTCTATCTTTCCCCCCGGACTCTCTGGGGGCAGAGCCTTGATGTGTACATGCACAGGACATTGCCCTGGGTTCCAAGGCCTTGGTTGAGTTTCCTGGGAGCAGAAAGACTGACGTCTACGCTCTTAGACATCTGACTCCAGCAAGCACTGACCCATATCACTACCCCGATATCTTACCTGCCTTTCGGATTCTTCTCATTAGTTTCAGTTTTCTCTGCACCTAGAGTTAAGAACACTGTGTTTGTATGCATGTGAGTGTGGATATTGTGAATGAATGTATGTTTGGGGAGGATTTGCGGGTCCTCTGGGCGTTCACATCTGTACTTCATGACCAAGGTAGGAATCTCTCCATGATCTGTGATAAACTTGCCATGAAAATGCCACTTGTCCAGGTGACCTCCTAGTAATAAAGCAATCTGTCCACCATCCATGTGGCTGGTTTTCCAAGAATGAATTTACTGCGAGCCCCTGAAACTTTATCTCTGTGTATGATTACTTCTATTCTTTGAGTTTCAAAATCAGGGCCTTCATGGTGACGCCAATTCTATTCACTTCACACCAGTTTAGAATTCCAGTCGGAGGCTTGGCTTTTTGGGTGGAATTCAGATTTTTAAGCATCCTCTCAAACATGAACAGTCTGTTTTAGCTCTCAAATGAGAGCTTGAGATGACTTTCAAATGTAACAAAATGCCACTTTATAAAACAGCTTCATTTTGGAACCATCATGGAAGCAAATGTTACAGGAGCCTCATAAAGGTTTTCTGATTCAGCTTTTGCCTGCAGCTCTTACCACATAAAATGTCTTTCCAGCGGATTTGATTGGTGCCTACCTGTAAGCTAATCAGGCATTATCTCTGGGAGGTCTTTTCTCTTTCGCCTACAAAGTGAGCTCAAAGCCAGCCTGACCTGCATAGTGAGGCCCCATCTCAAAAAGACTAAATAAATAAATTAATTAATTAATGACATTACTCAAAAAAAAAACTCATAAAACCAATAAAAATCAAGAAAAATTTATTTACTAGCTACTGGGCGATGTTAAGATTAACCCAAGGCTCACTTAAAGTAAGGAAAAATTGGAGGACACCATGCATAAAATAATAAATCTATTTAGAGAAATAATAGCACATACAGCTTTCCAAATGTAAGGAAAGGACTCAGCATAGACAGAAGCAAAGCTTAAGAAATGCTAAATAAAGCAACGAAAATGAAGTTTCCCAGGCAAGCACAGGCATTTACAAGTTAGTCCCTTAAGTCTTCATCTAGAACCAAGAGCAGCTAGAAATCACCGCATCATTCACATTAAAGACGTAATTTTATATTTCACTAAAATACTGTCTTCATTCCTAATCACTCAAGTATAAGAGCTTTGCCAATACAAGGCAACTAAACAGAGCTTAAATTCTTAGTTTCACATTGAAAGGACTCCAATAATTAGCTCTCTTCAACATCAGGTTATCAAGCTTTATTATGGGTCACCATTCAATAAAAATATAGTCCATATTATGCAGTATTATGCAAATTTGCAGTAAAAAAACATAGCTTCATTATTCCTAAAATAACAACCAAAACAAAGACAAATTAGAGTTGTCTTTTTAAGTAGGGGTATCATTACCTGCTTTGAAGAATCTGTCACTGCTGTCTCTGTTCATGCATTCAGCTGGAAAACTGACCTTATCCTGCCTTGGGCAATGTGGCCTGGACATGGAAAGATTGATCTAGAGAGCAGCTGTGCAGAAAAGTGCTACCTCTGAGGAGCATGTGGCTTTGGGATGAGTTTTAGGCTCAGGGGCGATGTTGGAGGTAGTGACAGGTACTTCAGAACATGACAGCATCAAAATGTAACGAAGTCCTCTCGTGCCTCTGTGACTATAAAGGGCAGCTGGTCTTACAGTGCCTTTTTATTTTATCTGATCTGTTAATCAACAGTGAGAAATGCTTTTCCCAGTGGGATGACACACAGTTCAAAATGAGGTAGTGGGATAAACAAGATACTGGTGCTAGTGCCAAGTCAGAACGGATTTGTTTTACATGCTCACTTTTGGACATGAGTGAGAAAAATGGTAAGTGACCAAATCAGAGATGGGGGAAGTGGGGAGAAAGAGAAGGGGAAGGAGAGAGACAAGAATATCTGATAGCAAACATAGATGGGATTAAAGCCAAAGGATACATACATGGAAATAGCAAACAAGTGGTGAAAGGTGATCTGGGGCAGAATATTTCACATAGCCAACAATTTTATATACTGACTTACACTTAGCATGTCCATCATCCACCCCACAAAATCTTCATAGTCTATCTGCAAGAAGAAATTTTCTGGACCCAGGACTTCAGTTATCATCAAAATCTCACCACAGACTCATCCCACTCATAGTCAGAATTTATATTCATCTCTAAATCTTTGTTATTTTTGATTCTCAGATGTGACAGTGCAACATCTAATCTCAACTCTGACAAAGTTCCAGTATTTTAAGTAAAAAAAAATACATTTTGTTAATTAAAACTTGACAGCAATACAGAGTCTGGATTTTAGGGATATTTTTTCAGCAGCAGTATTCTTTTATTTAAAATGTAACTATTATATAATTTCTTAAAAATGAGCACAAGAAATGTAACAAACAGCTGCAAAACTATGAGCAGAAGGTAAGTTTCTTTCGTTTCAGAACATTGGTTTCAGAAAACTTGATCAACAAAGCAGCCTACCTGATGGTAAATTCCTTGCTATGGTCTCAGAAAAGCCTAAAAAATAGCGCCTCAGAGCGCTGTTCAATTACACAAACAGCTTCCTACAGTGATTGACAGCATGCTTTGTACCTAATCAAGAAATGTCCCACATTTGCAGAACTGATTACATTTTTCTAAACACCAGTAACTGCTGGTTGTCTCCCATAGGTTTCTTCTAATTATTTTATCGCCGTCTTACCATTAGTTATTTGTGTTTGTGGAAAATAGCGCTCACTACTTTCATGGTTAAGGGGCCTGAATTCAAATAATGATAACAAATTACCCTTAAGGAGTCTCATCTGCACCTTCAGTCTTAATGACAAGTTCCTGGGTTAGGGGAAGGAATGAGTCTTTTCTGCAACACCAATATGAATCATGCTGGGTCAGGGGTACACTGTGGGGGTTAGATCTTAAATGACCATCTTGTCTATCTTCCTGTGTTTGAAAGACTTTGTAGTCTCCTTTCATATTGCACTAAAGTTACTTCTATGTTAGCAAATCAGAAATGAAGGAGCATAATTTCTTGCATTAGACTATGCAAGATACAGCAGAGCTCTGTTGGTCTTCCACCCAGCTCCCTGCGTTCTTTGGAAATAGGAAACACAGTGGGAAAATTCCAAAAAGATGAACCCACTGTAGGTTACTGAAGCATCTAGCTAAAAGCCCAAAAGAATGTACTCGAAAACCTCACAATTGATCCTTTCTTTTAAATGTGTGCAATAAAACTTTCAAAATATAAAAAAGAAGAATCTCCCCATTGAGTGTAGATCCCTCTCCTCCTCCCCTCAGCCAATCTGATGGATGATTACAATCTTCTCAATGACCTAGTGCCTCAAATACACCCAACCTAGCTGTTCCTGGATGCCTGCCACAATTTGGGTTAATAAATGGTTGAATTATGCCTTGGGTGTTATACCATTTGAAATCAAACACCTCTATCTAAAATGAAAATTGACCTTCTTCTCAAAGACCCTCCATTGCAGTTGAGCACAATGTTCATATAGTTACATCATGACTGCTTGTCTGTAACTGTGTAGGGTGAGAGGCATATGTTTCATTTGATTCTCTTTCTCTGGTAGCTGACCTAACATCATTCTCATCACGTAGTAGCAAATACTCAATATTTACAGAAGGAAGGAAAGAGATAAGGAGGAAAGTGATTTTTTCTACTACTCTCATCAATTTTCAAGACACAAACTAAGCCAGAAAACTAGTTGATTAAATCCCATCACTCCAAATCCAAAAACCGTTTTTTCTGACACAAATCCTTAAAAAATATAAATCCAGTGAAGTCATAATGAAGTAGTTAAACAAGTCTGTGTTTAAATGTGAAAGGCCAGGAATGTTTGTGTTAGGTCAATAAAATATTCTTAATCCCAAATAAACATCCATCTCTTTATTTTTTCTTTAGCTCCCTTACAAAACATCACAAATGAGAATTTTCTACTGCAGTTGCCAAATATATTTTACGGAACATAAAATGTTGTCCCCATTAATATGATTTTACTTTTCTTTCCCAAAATATCAAAGTGACAACATCAAAAAAGTAAACTGACTACTAGGTGCATGACACCCCAGCACAAGGAACCTGATGTCTAATCTCTAACAAAATCGAAGGCACATGTAACATCACAAAGTGACAGCCACTATTAGGCTACAGAGAGGCTCCCACAGAGCAGCTCAGTTTAGCAGGCTGGAAACCCACAGTCCAACTTCTGGCAGCTTTGCATTTCTGAAGCCACCTGGCAGGAAGCTGGGGGGAGCAATGGTGAGCTCAGTTTTTCTGGGTAATGAGGTAAACTTGACATGGATTCACTCACACAACACAGCTCACTGCATTGCATAATGTATTTTTCACTATTGTGGGTGTTCTATCTACAGAAATCACTGGCCAAGACCTATGAGCAAAAGTGACAACACTGTGCTAGAAGTAGCACCCTGTGTGGAGCAGCAAAGCAATGGGCTTCCGGAAACCGGTTTAAATCCTGAGAGATAGGAAGATCTACAGAGAGCAAAGTCCTAGTGGAGACTGGTGTATGGGAATTAGGTGAGATCTGGGGTGTGTGTGTGGTTACCACTTACCCTCTGTCTCTAGGAAGGCTGTGTCTGGTAGATGGGCTAACTAAAGCTCCATTAGCTGTTGGTGTCAAGAGAAGGGAAGTGTGTATGAGGCATGTGACTTTGTATTTAATTAACTAAATTTCATGGACACATTCATCAAAACTTTGTATACTCGAAATCAGTTAATGTTCCTGCGTGACTGCTGTTAAATTTTGAATGCTTTACTCAAAAAGTAGCGAGTATATTTTAAATATAAGAACTAGTGAGAAAGTACCACCCTACTTAATGTAATTTACATCATTACACTTCTAAGAAGTACATATAAATATAATAGGAATAGGCAAGAGAGAAATAAACACTGGTCAGACATAACTTAATCTGAGAAAACACATGCAAGAAAATGGCTTTAAAAACTCCACAAGCAAAAGGAATACATAAAGCACCATAATACTTTGATACAACAAAGTAATGACCTAATAATATCTCTATAATCATTTTTAGTGAAACTCTAAGTCAAATGGAAGATGTCTTTTAAAACTGAGTGTTGTTGCAGATTTAGGAAACTCTAAACACTCTTGAGTTGTAGAGCAGAACCTGGAACAAATCAAACGGCTCCACAAGAGTAAAATAACAAACGACATTGAGCAAAATGGTAAAATAAGTGACATGTGACATTCACCCTGGATTTCTGTGTGAGTCAGTGTGCCCGCCCTCTGACCATAGGGACAGCTCTGCGTGGGCTTGGTCTATGTGGTGCTGAGGTGGAGACAGCACAAGGGGAACAGGAAAATGAAATTCGCATCATCAGCACTGAGTGTTTTTTCAGAGGGGCCCAGTTGTGGGGTCTCAGTGTCTCTCTGGAGGGTACCAGGATAAAGTGGGTGCATGCTCTGTGGAGCAGAGATGGGACAGTGTGAGGCAATGTCACCTTGTAAAGATTTCCACCTCATGGCGGATACGGGGAAGCACAGTCAAGATGGTGTTGAAAGGATCTCCTAATGGTAGGGCAGATCTGTGAATTGTGGGGACCAAGCAAAAGGAGAGTGTGGCACCACTGAGGGTGTCAGCTGGTTTCGGTGGAGGATGGAGCAGCGCTGGTGACCCTCAGGCTCAGTGCTGTGCTAACCAGCGATGGACCCCAGGCAGAAAGGACCAGGCAGACAGACACAGAGGGGGAAAGCTGCAGGTGTCCTGGTGGCAAGAAGCAGAGGGAGAGAGAAGCCAGGGAGGAGATCCATCCACCCTCCCAGTTCTCACTCTGTGGACAGCTGAGGTCCATCAGACCCTCCTCCCTACCAGCAAGTGGACTGTGGCAACATGGCTCAGTCAGCCTCCCACAGCCCTGCCCTGAGTGTGTGAGGCCCTGGGGGACATTCACGATCTCACCCCTCACAAGCCTCAAGCCCGAAGTTACCCCTAGTGTGCTCCAGAAGAATATCCTGTTTTTAAATCTAAATTTCCAGGATACAGGTGACTTGCTGTGATAATTAAACTAAGGTTGTTGTGGCTACTTGATATAGGCGTATACTTTTCTTTTTACTTTTAGAATATCAGATTCCACTTGGATTCGATCCATACATAAAAAGGAGTGTGGGAGAAATATAAAGGAAATGGTTAGTAACAAGGAAACTGGTAAATATGACACCTGTTGAAAAATACCACTTCAAATCACAGGCATAGTAAGAGCTATTTATTATTTCCTGAAGATTCTGCCTTGTTACAGAGTGCAAAGATCAACTGTCCTGTCCCGGATCATCTTTCAAGGCATCTGAGGAGCTAAATATTCATTTATGTTCATGTTGTTTTTCTCTGTCAGTGTAAATAAAATAATGAAGATAAGTTAGTGAATAGAAATCCAAGCAGTGAATAGAAAAATCAAGCAGGGAAGGATAAACGGAACGGAGGAAGGGTGACAGAGAGAGAGAGAGAGAGAGAGAGAGAGAGAGAGAGAGGGAGCAATTATGAATATATAAGCAATTAATTTTCTGTGGCCAGGTGGAAGAACACTTGTCAGAGAAACATTTGCGCTCCAGGAGAAGGACTGACTGGGCTTTACCACCAATTTCTTGCGCTGAACACTTTTACAGATGGACCATGAACCAGAAACCAGCTTTGGACCCAACAGCATCCAGCAGCAGAGCCAAATGAGAAATCCCCCTCCAGGCCAGGAGTGACAAGTCCCCGTTGGGGTTACCAGTGTGGGTACAGCAGTCACTAGGAGAGGAGTGAGTGAGTCACCTCCTTCCAGCACCCCAGAGGCACAGCTTTCTTTGGCCCTGGGTCTGTGTAATTCAAAAGTCTCCTTTCTATCCTCTTACAAATGTCATAATGTGACAACCAGTAAAGCGGAATTTTCATTTCACTATAGCCTTAGAAAAAACAAAGGCCAATTGAGTCACAGAAAAAATGAAGAACTTAGAAAGGGTCACTTGAGGTCTGTTTCGGCCCGTAGCCCCGCCCTTCATGTCCAGGAAGTCTCCCAGAAAGCAGCATCTTGGGCTGTCTCTTTGGGACCCGAAACTCTCAGACCCGTAGAGTGGCCTGGGCTGTTTGGATCAAAAGTCTGTGCAGACCTGCATCTCGGCGGGACTCTTTGGGACTGGTAAGCATGCCCTTCATCCGCAGGGAACTGCCTGGAGATCAGCATCTGGGCTGGGTCAGTTTAGGCCCATAGCCCTGCCCTTCACCCCCAGGAAGTCTCCCAGAAAGCAGCATCTCGGCCTGTCTCTTTGGGACCCGAAACTCTCGGACCCGCAGAGTGGCCTGGGCTGTTTGGATTGGGAATATTGTGGAGACTGGCATCTTGGCCAGGTCTGTTTGGGATTGGGGACTTTTCAGAAACCAACATTCTGGCCTGACTCTTTGGGACCTGTAGACCCTTCACTCGCAGGGAACGTCCTGGAGACCTGCCTGGGACAAGAAACGGAGGCCTGGCCTGCCTGAGATTCCACAGGCTCCGGGGTGGTCACACCGAGCATTCGCCTTACAACTTAGGGAGCCAGTAGCCCACAGAGGGGAGTTAGGAACCTGTGAGGAAGCCAGGAGCCTGTGGGGGAGCCACTGCCCCTCCAGGAACTGAGGGTGTAACAGGTAATTTGCCACACAAGCAGAGAAAGCTTTGGAACACCGCTCAAAGTAAGGAAATACAGAAAAATGACAAAAGGCAAGACCAAAAGGCAGGCTCAAAGCCCTAGCCCTCCCCAACAAAGCTTAGAAGCTGTG
>PVJX010036758.1:0-17331 GCA_004027295.1 Dolichotis patagonum | reverse complement strand
CCTATTGATATAATTGCATGTATATTTGAGTGGGTAAGATGGATGACCATATTGTTTTTGTCAGATCGTGGAGCAGAACTGTTAACAGTCTCACTGATTGAATGTCTACTTTACATGTTTTAACTTTGTAATTAGAACAACTATTTCAAAGAAGTCAGTATGTAATTAGTCAAGTAATAATTTCTTAGGTTTTATTGCTATTGTACTCCTCCTTTTTCCCTTGAAATACTGTATTGTCGCTACCCTTTATTTTGTTTTGTTTTGTTTTTTTCCTTTTTAAATTAAAAAAAAAAAAGAAAGAAGCAGCAGCTTTGAAAACTAAAGCAGTACAGGTGACTATGATTTTCTCCAGACAGACCCACCCTGCAAGAGTAACCCACTTAAGGTCACTTAAGGTCACTTAAATTAAGGGGACAGAGGCCACACAAGGGTCTGCCCTTGTCTCCTGGCCATTCTCACTTTTTCCAACAACTGTGGGGCAGTGCTGAGGCTCCGAGACCACGCCTGGTGCCAGCACCCACTAGAGCCGACCGGAGCCCCCTGGCATTCCTCAGGGTCATGGTTCCTTAGAGGAGAGGGACACAGATTCAAATCGGCCGAGAGGAAAAGCACACAGGACGGCTTGGGGAGAAGCCAAGCCGGTGAAGCTTCTGCGGTCCTCTTCTGGGTGAGTCCTTACTGGTGACTCTCCAGGGACCGGGGTGAGGCAGGACGCCATGTGAGGTGCTTTCCAACCAGGAAGTCCACCCCGCTGCAGTGCCAGGAGTTTCCACCGGGCTCTACCAACAGGCACTGTTTCCAGGTGGGAGCCTCGCCTCTCCCCTGCCCCCACTAAACCACTGCCCTGGACATCCAGGCAAAAAGGTCCTGCTATTCGGCAGGCAAGGGTTCAAGGCCTTTCAGGCCCTGAGGCCGAAGGGAGCCTTTTAGGGAAAGGTTACATTCTTTATCCCACACCCATGAGAAATTAAGAGAGCAGCTGGAGACAGTCATCTAATAGAAAAGTAGATACAGGGCGTCCAGGGAGGCAGACTTGCCAGAGTCTTAACTTAAAAGCTGTGGTTCTCAATTTTGTTACAAAAATTTTCAAACTTTCATCAAAGTATCATATTATAATGAGTTCCCCATACCCAGTCACTCACACTGAGCAATTAGCAAATTCTGCCTGCCTTGCTTTTCTTCTCTCTCTCATGAATCCCAGATGTCACCATACTGCACTCCGACATACTGAGTGTGCGTTTCTTAAACATTCTTAGTATAAATGTCTCAAATTTTATCTTATATAACCACGACACCATGAACAATAATTTCTAGGTAGTTTGTTTGTTTTTTTGATCCTGATCTTTTTAAGACAGGATCTTGCTATGCAGTTCAGACTGGCCTTGAACTCACTTTGTAGCTCAGGCTGGTCTTGAACTCCCAATGAGTCTCCTGCCTCAGCCTCCCCAAAGCTGGGATTACAGGCATGCATCACCTTACCTGATTTCCTAGGTAGTTTGCAATACTTAGTCCCTATTCAATTATCGCCAATGGGCTCAGAATACCTTTTCAACTGATTTATTCTAATCAGAAGTCTAGTAGTATCTGAACACTTGAACATCACATCTTGTAGGTCTCTCTGACTTGACAGTAATCCTAAGGGGTTACTCTGTGCCTTAACAGCATTTCTGTATTCAAGGCCTCATAGAAAACAAAACGCGTACAAATAGAAATATAAGCAAATATATACAAACTATTAAAGGTGCACTTTAGGAAACACATAGTATTTCTAGAGTCATTTGCTCAAAATGTCTCAAAATAACATCATACACTGACTAGTCATGACACAGTGACCATTGAAGGGGTGCAGGACTGGAGTACAGGGGTGCTACATCCGGCTTGGCATGGGGGACACGACACCTGCTGAACATGGCTGAGCCCATGAGCCGCAGTTTACCTCCCCTCCACGCTGCGGGTGCTGGGGACTTGGTATCATGGGTGAGAAAGTGACTAAATCAGCCCTTGTGACTCATTGAAAGCACAGTCTGTGTTTTCTTCTGAAACCAGCAGGGGACTCCTTATCAGTGTCTGCTAAAACCCTGATTTTGACTCTTCACCTCAGCAGGTCACTAAAACAGAACACAGCTTAAGCTTCCTAAAACTGACCAACTCTGCCTCAGCTTTGGCCATGGCCATGAGGCTCGGTTAGGGAGGCTTGGTTAGGGAGGCTCGGTTAGGGACTATCTGATAAAAGCTGTCAGGAGAAAGCAGAGTGGATTTGCTGTGCGTTTGCCTGCCCTAGCTCATCTCCTTCAAGACAGAGGACCCCGAGGCAAGCATAACTAAAGGAAATTCCAGGACTGAGAGGGACATCCGGTCACCAGCCTTTACGACACGCAGTTCCAGACCCCTCTGCCCTGCAGGACACCTCAGTCTCCAGCCGTTGTCCTGAACCCGCAGTCTCCTGAGTCCCAGCAAAGCACAGAACCTCATGGGACTGAGATCACTGCCACCAGGCCATCATTTCACGGGGACAGAACTGCCTGTCAAATCGTGAGAATTCCTCCGTAACCACCCAACAAGGGCTAAGATAAGATAAGATAAGATAAGCCTCGGCCCACCTCAGCGAATCCCCAGCAGCCCTGCCCTTCGGGGCCCAGTCTGATCCTCTGCTCAGTGCGCCCCGCAGCTGCCGCTGCCGCTGGAGCTGGAGCCCCTTCCTTATGGGGTCTTACCTTTCAGTGAAAGGTCTGTCTGCAAATTCACACTGTCACTCCAGCTTCCATCTTTACCAACCGAGGGAGCGCTGACAGCCTTGGAGACTTACCTGCTTGTACAGCGCGTAGAGTTTTATCTTTGCGTCACTGCCTGGATCCTCCTTCAAGAGTTTCAGCTGATTCACCGCATTTTCAAAATCCTTCTGGCTGGCTCCCATGGCTGTTCTCCTGATCTGTGGCTGAACCACTCAGAAACTAATGACCTGAAAAAGAATACGAACAGGCAGACTTCCGTTGGTACAGGCACTGCTATTTCCGCAGCTTGTTGTTTTTTTTTTCCCCCAGTATGAGGACTGAAACAAGGGCTTTTGCACGAGTTAGTTTCCCAGACTCATTTATTTTTTTATTTTGAGACTGAGCCTTTCTCAGTCACTTAAGTTGCCCAGGTTGAGCTTGGATTTGTGATCTTCCTGCCTCAGCCTCCCAGAGTGCAGTGCAAGGATTATAGGCACGTGCTACCACACCTGCCTTGCAGCCTGAATTTTAACTATTCTTTACCCTTACCAAATTGTCATATTTATCTGTAACTATATCTTCATACCTGTCCCAGCAAGCCATCTGCGAACAGCAGTACAGAGTCCTAGATAAGTCACTATTGTAGCTAACTATAGTAATTTTAAAATAATGGAAACGTAAGTTATAATCGAAGGAGTAGTACGTAAGCAATTCAAATGAAAGATAAAGCACTCAGAATGGACATTTTCTCCCCCCTCCCCCTTACGTTCTTTTTCTTTTTTTTTTTTTTTTTTGGTACCGGGGATCGAACTCACAACTCACGACCTTATGCTTGCTTACCAGGCAGGCGCTTAAGCCACTGAGCTAAATCCCCAGCCCCGTTCTTTTTCTTTTTGAGACAGAGTTTCACTATGCTGGACTTGAACTCACTTTGGAGCCCAGGCTGGCCTCAAATTCAAGTTGATCCTCCTGCCTCAGCCTCCCAAACGCTGGCATTACAGGCATGAGCCACCAGGCCTCAATGAACGGACATTTTTGCTGTGTAAATTCCGTCATAGACAGGAAGCAAATAAAGGTCATGCAGACAGAACAGGGCAGCAGAACAGGGGTTAAGCTGCACTGAACTCGTCCTGAGTTCCAGTGTCCTGAAACAGCCTGGCACTTGGACGGTGTAACTACCGACGTGTGTCTGCTGGCAAGGCACTGGCCTCATCACACACGGGGAAAGAGTGAGTGGGGGTGAAGACAGGAGAAACGCTCACAGGGACGGGGAGCAGTCCTGGCCTTCTACCGCTCTTCCAAGTGTGGGGGAGAACCAACCTCACCGAAGGGTGGAGGGCGCTCTGCAGACGCCCCTACCCTCACATGGGGTGTCCGACCCGACCAGCCAGCACGGAGCAGGGCAGAAACAGCCAGCGATGTCAGGGATCCCCAAACACACACAGTGAGCCGGGGTGGGATGGGGAACTTCAAAGCACAGTGCTGAGGCAGGAACAAAACAAAACCAAAGTAAAACCAGGACATTCACAAGGGCGACCCTATCCAGGCAGGGTGGAGCACCTGTCTGTGATTCTACCACTGAGGAAGCTGAGGCAGGATGACTGCTGGGAGTTCCAGGCCAGCCTGGGCTACATGAGACCTTATCTCAAAAAACAACCGCAAGACTGACCGACCGATGGCCCTGAGTACTAAGGGGCACTAACAATTAACTGGGATAACACAAAGCCCAAATACCATCACCTTCCTTGCATTACCTAACTTGTGAAAGGAAGACCAGACTCTTCTGTTCAATCCCTGGACTGTTACTAGAATGCAACTCAGTAAAATCCGTGCATAGCGTCTTTCACATATTTTTTTTTAAAAGAGGAAAATTGCATTTTACCTGAGTTTGGTATGGAGAAAATACCAAGTACAAAGGAAAATTTAAAACACCCACTCAAGGCCTAAACTTTCCACTTCCATCAAATGCAGAGCAAACTTATTTTGAAATGAAATGTGGCTTCGGACAGCAAGCTGCAAAACAAGCGACGATTTAAGAACCTGAAACCGCTCGGGACTGGGCCGCCGCAGGCCTTGCGCGCGGTCCAGCGGGGGTCGGGCGGCTTCGCAGCCGTGACCCTGCGGTCCCCAGGTCCCTCCGCAGCGCTCGCAGCCCGCGAAGGCCAGAGCCGGGGTTTGAACGCGCAGCCAGCGGGGCCTCGCGATCCCCGCGCAGCCGGCCTGACCTGGGGAGCACGCGCCGCTCCGGCCACTCGGGAGCGCGCTCGCGGCAGACCCGGGGAGCCACGGGACTGGGCCTGCGGGCTCCGGGACCAGCGCAGGCCCCCAAGGGCAGCGGCGAGTGGCCAGCGACCTCGGCACCCGGAGCCCGCAGCTCGCGGTTTACCTTTGGCACCAACGACTCGCAGCGTCCGCGCGGCACAGCGCGCCGCCAGCCCCTAGCCAGCGGAAGAGGACGCAGGCCGGGGGCGGGGCCAGGGTGCTGCCGGGGGCGTGGTCTGGATAGGGGCGTGGCCTGTTGTCTGCCGGAGTGACTGGACAGGGGGCGTGCTCGGGGATAGGGGCGTGGTTGGAGGGCTGCCGCTTGAGGCGGGGTATGGGCGTGGTCAGGGCTGGGTTGGGGGCGTGCCCGGGGGCGTGGCCTGGCCCCAGAAGTAGCTGCGCTGAGATGTGCAGGACGCCAGTTGCGATCTCGATCACGGTGGAGGATGTTTGGCTGGAGAGAACCAAGTTGTTCAACCCCAAATAGGAGAGGTTTGCAGACCGGTAGGGAGGACCTCTGGGATCGGGCGTCGTCTCCGGAATATTTTAATCCATCTTTATGTCGGTGACCATCTGAGGGTGTTTTTAGTTCTGCTAAAGATTTTGCAAAGTATTTTCTACACGAAGGTTCGTAGAAGGACAGCGGTCACTGCTGTGCCGTAGAACGCATGCTCAAGGTCCAATGTCCAGGGACGCGAGGATCCGAGACTTCCTGAGGTGACTCTCGCGGGCTGCCAGGCCGATTGTAGTAATACTGTCAGCCCTGTAGGGACAGTGGTGGTAAACCCTTGGCTTGCCAGCATAGTTCCTTCTGGAAACACGCTTGTCATCCAAAGCACTTGTATATCAAAGTGAATTTCCCCGTAAGAAATAATGGGAACTGTGATGATTTGTTCCACGACCCCAAGATATTCATATAAAAATGATTACGTGGAGAGGGAGAAAAAAATGATTACGATGCTGTCATAGAACGCAACATACTAAGGAAAATAAAGAAACATGCACTTACTTTAGAAAACCTTCCTGGCTGGTGTGAGGACAGTTAGAGGAGGGTTGTTATGCAGGATGACTGTCACAGTCGCTAACTCGCTCACAGCATCACTGCTGTCTCTTGGCTCAGTGGGATCTTTTCCTTTTCAAACAAGAACCTATCAGTGACAGCTGCGTTTGCCTCCCTTTGAGGAGTTTGTGTAAACAGTCATTGCTCTGTTACCGCCTTATTCAGGTGGTGCTTTTCTATAAAATTTTCAACTATTTCTCACACTTTACTCATTTCCCTAAAATCATCTGAAGTAAGGATTCCTCTACCTTTTTTTCTTCTTGCTTTGCAGGTGAGATCTCTATAACCTCTTGCTTTGGTGTGATACAACCAGAGAGAGAGAGGGGTACAGAGAGAGAGGGAGAGAGAGACAGAGAGACAGAGAGAAACTATTGGCTCGGTTGCAATCATGTAATGTTAGGTATCATATACCATTCCTATCAAGACACTGCTCGTTTATCAAGTTAAAATTTATTAGAAATGAGGTCAGGTGTGGTGGCGCAGCCCTGTAATCCCAGCACTTGGGCAGCTGAGGCAGGAGGATCACTGGCTGGACTGCGTAGTGAAACTCTGTCTCACAAAGAAAAAAAATGTATTAGAAATGTTTGCTTATCCTGCAACACACTCACAGAACAAGACACTCATTGTGCAAGGTTTTTCTGTTCTCTTACGATGATGTGGAAATTGAGACCCAGAAAGATTAATCCGATGATTGACCTAAAGACTACACACCTTCAAAGGGGCAGAGTGCAAACCTTACATAACTTTATAACCCCATGCCCCCGGCCTTGTAGTTTCACCGAGTAAATCTGGGTAATAGTGTGAGAAGGGGTGCTGTTGAAGACTTGGAAGAGCAATTTGATCTTCTTCTTCTCCAGAGTCGACAGTCTGCTGGTTGGCTGAATGCAGTCTCTCAAAGATCCTGACTACTCAACCAAATGAAGTTAGGTAATCCTAGGAGGTAATGAAAGTGCTCTAATCAGAAATTAGACACACTGAAAAATTCATCGTTGTACCCAGGGTTTGCAAAGGAATACATTTAATACAAGACACATAATTTATAGGATTACTTTATAATACTCATCCATAAAGTCAAATGCAGAAGAGCCCAAGAGATCTGTTCATACCCAAGAGACTCAAAGAATCCAGCTGAGGGCCTGGATCCCAGGGCAATGTCCTGCACTAGTCCAGCTGAAGACCTAGAGCCCATGGCAATGTCTCATGCAAGTCTGTATCAAGGATCTGTACTGCGAAGGCCCAAAGGTCAGTGGTGGAAGCTAGAAAGTCTGCACCAGTGGGATGAAGGATCTGTGCCAGCAGGCTGAGGGATCTGCACTGGAGCCAGGAAGTGACACTCAGGGTAAGGACCAGGGTTCCCCCCAAGAAGAACCACAGTCATCCTCAGTGACGGCAAGGACCTCAGCTTCTCTAATGACAACAATAAGAACAGCTGAGTTCACAGCAAGGAAACCAGCTGACAAGCTTCTCCAGGAGAATCCACAGCACTGTCTTCCCCTCCAGGTCTCCTTTCATGCTGCTGGCAGCCATCCTTGGGTGGGCCTTCCACACCCGGTATCGTGCTGATCCAGTTCCACTGGGTGTCACAAGTGGCCCTTAGTTAATCCACCACAAGTGTTCTCCAGACAATTTTGTCTCATAGAAATACTTTAAAAATCCCTTATTGATAAGCGTGTTTAGTTAATAAAACTTTCTACAAGGCAGGTAAATTCTCATAGCTGCCGTGTTTCACGTAGATACCTGGAATGTGGGAAATTAATTCAAAGTTTAACTTAACAAAATATAGAAGCATGTGACAATGACTTAACTCATTAAATAGAGAACCAGCAGGGTGATAAAGGAATTAATTTGAAGGATCTGTTGATACAGTCAATGTAAAAAAATGCTGGAATAGATTGCAAAGATAGATACAATACTGATTAATATCCTCTGTAGTAACGAAACCGTAATCTCTGGCGCATTGTGTCTCTCTTAGACAAATCCTTTTTGTCACTACCCACTGTCACTGACTAAGGCTCTGAGGAAGGGGAGCTGGTATTTCTGGGAGAGGGTCACATTGGATCCACCTTTGGTTCACTGAATTATCCCCAAGAGTGCAGACTACACTTACACAGCTGCCCAGGCTGGGGACAGTGAGGGGGACAGTTTTCAGGGAAGGGAAACTTTCTTGAGTTGAGTAGTGCGCTTTTTTTTTTTATTATTTAAAAGAGAGAAAAAAGAAACAAAAGAGAAACAAAAAGCAAAAGAGACAAACAAACAACAACAACAAATCCAAAACGATAATGATACAGGCTTTCAAAACAAGATATAGGAATTTAGCAACGGCTGTTATATTCATGAAGATCATTATGTCTGTGCAGAGGAGACTGAGTTCTGTACTCAGAGCAGTGAAAGCCACTGAAGATATCTCTTGAGTCCCGCCTCTCTAGTTCCCAGCACCCTCATGGGCTTCCACTACATTCTCTAAGCACAGTGCTTCCAGACGGGGTACGGGGTACGACTCACAGGAACACAATCAAGGATTCCTCCAAAGCTCCAGGACCCACTTTGTCACATGACCAGCTTCTCCAGGTGCCTTCTAAGGCCTTGGGGAAGGGGACTGTCCAGTTTAACTGGACCCTACCTTAGAGTACTGATTCCCTGTAGGTGACCCGACCTGTCCCAGAAGGGAGCTGGTACAGAGAAGCCCAGGCACTCTTTTGGTCCTAGGTGTGGAAGAGCTGTTGTCTCCAGCTAGGATGACTCTTAGGGGCCAAGGTGTCCCCTCCACAGTGCTGAGCTAAGTAGTGGTTTATGTTTCTGTTTTCCAGGTCGCAGGGTAGCATCTACCATTGGTTGGCCACGGTGATATTTTTAGTCCTGATCTTAACTCATCAGGTAAATTATTAAACCGTATGGAAACTGTCACATGCAGTCATGAGGAATTATTCTGGCACGTCATGCAGTTAACAGTGCAACCTTGAAATCCAGAAGAATCTTGACTTCCCCCGGTCACCTGGACACCTCATGTCTATGGTCTGTGATTCCATCTTCTAAATATTTTTTTAAAAATTTTCCCCTTCTCAACCCATTGTACACATTCTTTCTTCAGGCCCTGGCTGAGTTTTGTTGCTCAGATTCCTGTAGCGCTCAGCAGTTTTGCTGACTCGGTTCCACCTCTGGAATCCATTCTCTCCCTGCTTCCTGGCCGATCTCGGGGAAGTAGAAAGCTGACAACATGTATCCCCAAGGTCTGTGTCTGGGAAACTCAATCTACACGTGTATAGGTTGATGGCATCAGAGGTAAGATCTTTGGGAGAGGATTAGGATTGGGAGTCACGGGAGTAGGGCTCTCATGGCTGGGCGTGCGTTTGTAAGCAGAGGCAGGGAGACTTGAGCTAGCTTGCCCAGCTGTCCTGCCGTGCGATGCCCTCTTCCACGTTAGGCCGCACTAGAAAGGCCCTGACCGATGCAGGCACTTCGTTAGTGGGTTTTGAGCTTTCAGAAGCATGAGCTGACTTCTCATCTGCGAGTTGCTCTGTGGTATTCTGTTAGAGCAACATAAAATGAAGTGAGACCCAGACACTCCTTGTGATTCTTCCTTGATCTTTCTCCATGCTAAAATCTCACAGTGAGTTTCCCTTTGGCTTCTGAACAAATCTAAACCTCTTATCCTGGCACATGGGGCCCAGAGGATTTGGCCTCCGCCCTCCAGCCCAGTAATCTCTCTAAGCCCGTGCTACTAGCACTTTTCATCTCAGATGAGTTTGGGATGTTTGACTTCTCAAAATCTCCATGTTCCATGTGGACTCTGGAAGTCTGAGCCGCCCAGTGGGTATACTTCCTCCTCCTGAGATCCTACACTCTCTGAGGCTGTCGTCTTCTCTAACTTCTGTCACAGAGTTCATTTATGATTAACAGTTTTTCTCATTACTCATCTTGGGGCACACCTGGGGAGGAGACACGCCTGCATAGGAAACGCCACTTCCAATCCGGCAGATCGGTGACTGTGGAGAAGCACTGTGGAGTTTATGTCTAGCCTGAGTGGTTCCACATGTGACAATTGCTTCCGGGTCAGTTTTTCTCCTCTTATTAAATTGTCAGATGGTGTTAATGGGTGTGTTTTAATGCTCTGAAAAAAATTTTTTTTCCAGTGGGTAGTAAGTAACTTTGGGCAATAGGATTGGACTGGATGAAGTAGAATTAATTATATAGCCTTCTACTAGTCACTAAAGATTATTAGTACATATTATGCATTCCAAATCATAATTGTTTCCTGCTTTAGTTTGATGGCATTACTTAAATCTGTATTATTACTACACTTTACAAAATTCCTCTTTTTTTTCTAGCTAGGCTTTCTGTCATCTTTCTATACAATCACATAAATTGATATCAGAGATATTAAAAATAAGGTTGCTGGAACATTATCTTTTTGAGTGTTCTTTCTTATTCCTAGTTATAATTTAGAGTAGAAAGACATTTCAGAAGCAAACATTTGACTCATTTTATCACTTCTGCCTAAATCCGTAACCCTTGCATGATTTGTTTCTTCAAGGAAGCTTATCTTAAACACTCTTTTTGTAGGTTGCGTGAGCATTCACCAAACTTATACTTGGTGATTTTCAACTACTTTACCGCAGCAAAGGAATCTCCTTCAAGTATCCCCTTCTAGGAAAGATTGGAGTCAATAGGACTGTGTAACAAAAAGTTGGTTTTTTCCCAGTCACTCCAGTTTTTCTTGTTTACACCAATGATTAACTTACAAAGTGTCCAAATGCATAAAATAGAACAAGGATTTTGGCTACAGTGGAGCCAAGGAGAGCACAAAGAGATCACAAAATACATGTATCGAACATAATGTTAAGAACTTTGCGTTCACTCAAGGGTTGAGATGCTAGGGAATGGCAGTAGATGGTGAGTGAGAGCAGGTGACATCCTTGCTGACAAGCAAAGGTAGCCTAGTGTTGTCCCTAGCATACTGGAAAGAAGAAAGTTAAAAATTCCACGCACAAATCACCATCTGTAATCATTGCAAAGACAGGACAACTTCTCACTTGCGAATCTACATTCATGAGTTTTCATGCTCCTTAAATTTACTTGTGATCCCAAAAGCAGTTCTCCCAGGACCTTGACATCCATTCACAGATGCCCCCAGAGTGGGGAGATTTGACTTACCGGAAGCACACAGTCACAGCGGAGGTCTGACAAAGGGACGTGCTGTCTTTTTGCTTCCACCACTGTGCTGTAAACAAGTGTCCTTGTGGTTTAATTAGTGCTGTGCTTTTCATATTTTTGTGTCTTTTGTTGGTGATTTTGCTGTTTAAAAAAATACTCCAAGCATGATACTGAGTGCTGTCTTGTGTTCCTAAGCCCAAGAGGACAGCAGAGTGCCTCCCAGAGCAAAAGTGTTCGCTGAATAAAGTTTGTCCAGGCGTGAGTCACGATGCTGCTGGTGAGTGCAGAGTTTGACAGTACTCATCATTTTTCCTTGATCTTTTCCTATGGCTGAAAAACTGGGGGTGGGTCCCCTTCTGAATGAGGACCCCTTGCACATTCTAGAATCTGAGGGTGCTCAAATCCCTTATATAAAATGGTGTGGCTTTGCATATAACCTAGGTGCACTGCCATGTGCTTTAAATCATCTCCAGATTGCTTACAATACCATAATGTTAAGTGAAATAAATAGAATGCACAAGCTTGAATATCTCCTGATTTCTCTTATGTGACAAGCCCAATATGTAAACAAATTAAAGAGAAAAATAAAAGGTAGATAATAGGAGACAGGGAGAATGATCATTTGCAAAAGGAAAAGGGGACCAAGAGGCAGAGGGATAGAGGGAGAAAAAGAAAAGAGGATATAGAAAGAATTAAATCGTGTTCTGTACACGTATCATCAACCCCCCACTATGAATGTAATCACCTACACTGCAACAGACACTAATAGAAAATATAAGATATAGTGACACCTAGCAACATGCCCATGCTATGTAGTTCTACATTGTATCATTTTTATTTGCATTAGTTTTTATTGTGTGATTATTTCATTGATTAATTGTAGCATATTTTGATCCACGCTGGTTCAGTCCGGGCACAGGTGACCCATGGGTACGAAAGGCTGACTGTACTGATACACAGTGTTCCCGTGATTTGAGAAAATCTAATCGATGAAAATCTAATCTAATCTAATGAGTAGTGCCAGTCAATTGCATGTGTAGCTGTCTTAGCTTGGGTTCCCCAGAGGCAGACCCTGAGACAGACGTTTATTTGGAAAGTGAGTTACATGAGAATAGTGAAGTGGGAGAGGCAGGTGACAGTGAATTATTAAGCAAGTTTCCTCTGTGAACTTACTGGAGCCTTGTCCTCCTGGGCAGCGTTATCCTTCCGGAGATGGGAGGGCCGTGCATTTCTTTAGCAATTTCTCTTAAAGTGGGTGGATTAGCAGTGGATTCTTTTTACTTCCCCTTACCTGAGAATACCCTTTTTGTACCTTCATTCTTGAAGAATTTCCTCACAGAATTTGGAGTTGACTTTTTTTCCTTCAGTATTTTGAAGATTTTACTCCACTATCTTTATGGTTTCTCATGAGGAATCTTTAATATACTCCAGTACTTGTGGTTTTACAATTATTATTTACCCTACAAAAATGAGTCATTTCCTTGTGGCTTCTTTCAAGGTGGTTTTTTTTTTTTTTGTCTTTGCTTCTTAGCAGTTTGGTTTTGATATCTGTAAACATGGTTTTTTTTTAGTTCATTTTGTTTGGGGTTTGCTGAGCTTCTTAAATCTGTGAATTGACATCTTGGAGAAGATTTTACTTATTATTTCTTCAAATATCTTATCTGTCCCAATATCTTTCTTTTATTCAGTGACTTTAACATTGACATTTTCCCACAGGTCCCTTTGGCTGTTTTTCTGTTTTTAAAGTCTTTTCTCTCTCTGTTCATCAGATCGTGAATTTATATTGATGGATTTTCAAGTTCATTGATGACTTCCTTTGTTATTTTCATTCTGTTATGAAATCTGTCTTTTAAAAAATTCAAAAAAATGTTTTCTTGGTCCTCCAATTTCTTTTTGGCTTTGAAAAAATTTCTCCATTCCACTGACAGCTTGTGTCTGTCCAGCTCAGAAGCACCCCGTGTACCCCATGTAGGAAAGTTAGAAGGGCGGGCTTTTTGGTTTGGTTCACCCAGCCCCTTGGTCTTGTCTCTTGGATGTAGTCCTTGGATTTGCTCTCTGCCTTAGCTGTTAAGTTTCCATCCTGCACTCTTTGGGGCTGTTGGGGGCAGTGCTTGTTTGACAATGTCCCCTCAAAGGTCTGCTTGGGGTTCCCAGCTGGGCTATGGGATCGTTGCTAATTCTCTGCCCTTAACAGTGTCTTTGACTATACTGGATACATCGAATTAAATTAAAGTAGTAAATTCACTGATAGAAAATCCATAGGTCCAATGCAGCCAATGTAATAGCTCCTCTATTACTAGGTGATTTCTGTCTTAAATAACTTTTCATTCGAAACCTCTGTGGAATGTCACAGAGCAGAAATTTAGTGCATATTCATACTTTCCAAAATTATAAACCCAATTATCATTGCAGGCAGTCCTCATAAATCTAAATTACATGCTTCACAGGGTCTTCATAAGTACCCTGGCCAGATTAAACTAAGAATATTGCTATCAATCACAGGAAGTTAAGACAAATAATCCATTAACAGGACTGATACAAGGTGCATGACCTATCATTTGTGTGCCATGGTCACCTCCCTCACTGAGGTGCTGGCAGCATTTTAGCAATGCTGGTAAATTGATGTTCGTCCATTTATTCTTTAATCATCTCTTCAGAAAATATTTACTGGCCACCTGCTAAGTACCAGGCAGTAGTAGCACAGGAGAGGCCTGTTTCTCGTAGAGACCTGAGAGGGACGAGTTCACTGCGGGACAGGGTCTCTGCTCTTTCCTCGGATACAGAGAAGGGACAAAAGGTCTCCAACAGAAGAGATTCTAGGAGACCAAGAAGAGGGAATACTGGGTCCATATCTTTGCCATAGCAAGAACGACACCAGTTAAGAGATCAGTAACTCCGAAGTTCAGTAACATAAGCCCAGCATCGTCAGTAAGCCTCAAAGTTTCATACGTATTACCCAAAATTACCCCAGGGACAGGTGACACCGTTTTTGTGATTTTACAAATGAAGCAATGGAAACACAGAGTCTGAAGAGCTTGCCGGACATCTCAGCGCCATGGGTGTCTCCCTGGGCTGGGGGCTGGCCTCGTCCTCCCACAGTGTCTGCTCTCCCTGGAGGTGAGTCCGTGCCACGGGGAACAGAGTCAGGGGCGTAGACTGCCATGGGAACCTGCAGTAACCCTGGTACGACCTGGGAGAAATACTTGGCTACTGCAGACGCCTCCTGTGGTTGGTTCTTTTGCTCGGATCCCCACTTGTTGATTGCTTTTAACCACGGTTTTCTAAATTTCTCTGAGTTCCTTTTTAAGAAGATAAATGAGGTGTTATTGAAAACTATGGTGTATATTAAAATAAAAAATTATTATAGTAAAAGACACATTGTCTTTAATCCTCCTCAAAATATTCCTTTTTGCTTTAAACAAACTTATATGATTGTTCTTGCCACTTCCCAAAGAATTTTGGAAGCCCTCTTTCATTTTATTTCTTTTTTTTAGTTTACTGGTACAGTTTAGATATACATATACATATCTTATTTCTTCTTTTTTCTTTCTCATTCCCCTCATTTCAGCCCATCTTCGCCTCCTTGTTTACAAAGCTTTGTTTCCACTTTATCTTTTTTTTTTTTTTTGAGACAGGGTCTCACTATGTAGGCTAGCCTTGAACTCATGGTGATACTCCTGCCTCAGCCTCCCGAGTGCTAAAATTACAGGAGTATGCCACCACTCCTGGTGTATTTTATTCCTTTTTTCTTTTCCTTTCCTTCCTCCCCATTTGTTCCCCTTCTTTTTGAATGATTTCATGACGTATGTGCAGCCATGTTTATAGCAGCATCATTTGTAGTAGCTACGTCTTGGAAACAGCCCAAATGCTCATCAACTGATGAATTGGTAAAAAAGATTTTTTTTAATGCAATGGAGTACTACTCAGCCATAACGAAGCATAAACTTGAGACATTTCTAGCTAAATGGATGGATCTTGAGACCATATTCTTAAGTGAAATAAATCAGATACACATGTAAAGTCCTCTTTCAAGTGAGTATCTCAGTTGTATTGTTGTGACCACCTTTATGTCCTGAATGGAATCCAAACATTTCCCTTTCCATTCATTATGACTTTGGGGAAGAGCGCAGAGATCCTGGTGACAGATCAGGCGAGTAAGTTAGACAAAGAAGTGCTCTAACCTTTTTATGAGCCTGCCCTTGCATGGGCTGACACTCAGCAACAGCATTCACTGTGTTTTTTGATACTACCTTGTAAAGTGGTGAAAGAGGACTTTGAAATACTTTAGAACGTGGCAAAAATGATGGGCTAAGTGTGTTAGAAGCAAGACGGGTTACTGACAGTGCATCTTTTACTGTAATAAGTTTTTAAAACTTAAAATTCATCAGTTTTGACTACCCCTTAATATGTTGTTAGTGGTTGTCTAAGCAAGTTTTCTGGAATAAAACTCTTTTGGCTTCCAAATTGTATGAGCTAGCTTTCCATTTTCTAATACAAAAATAGGGAGTGAAAGTAACTGCCCCTCTTATGCTTAAGCAAAGCAAGAGTCATGATAGCCACCAACCATACGGCCACAACCTCTGTCCCAGTGACTCATCCCTGATTTTGGAGGATGACTCATCTGGCTGAAGACACTCAACTGGGAAACAGGTGCTCCAGTGGCCACTGACCTTGAATACATGAGAAGCAACCTCCCAGCACGTGGAAGGAGCACCCGCTTTTCACGGGCAGGAAGCCGCGAGAGATGCCCCGCTTTGCACACTGCTACATTTGATTGGGAATGAAGGTTCTCAAAGCGTTTGGACCAGGCTCTGACCTCTGACTGTCTGCAATTTCCATCTCTTCCAGGTAGAAGAATCAAGTTTGGTCCGATATGAGAGGTCATTTCCTTATTTTGCAAGTGATAAGATAAGGAAAGGTAAGGCATTTTCTCTCCTCTCCTTTCTTCAAAAAGGGGGGAAGGGTCAACACTAATCCGAATGCATGGCACATCCTTATCTATTCACGCAAAACGGTGACCTTGCTAGCGTATGCAGCCCCAGGAACCTGGGGTTTGGCCAGCACTTGGCGTTTCAAATGGGGCTGGCTGGATTTCGGTCCCTTCGTGTTTCTCTGCACACTCGCTTTAGGCAACGAACAGACTTATACAACTGTGCATAGCTGTCTGCAGGCTGTGGCCTAAGTGTGTGGTACATCAGGAAATTGAGTGTTAAGGAAGCAAAGTGCATGTTAGTTTGCTCTTTCTTTTGCGGGTGGAGTTGAAAGGCTTGGGTGTAGGCACTGCTACTGAGGGCTGCAGGGGATGGGGGAGACCAGGGGAAGGCTGGGTACATGGGGGTGGGGAGAGAGGCTCTCCTTAGAAGATACTGTGTCTACTCTGTTTTATGAGCCAAAGCGTGCACTGGTTCTGGGCTCATCGGTGTGCACCTTTGGGGGTACATACTGTGGCATGAGCTGTTGATCTTTATGACATCCATGGGATACAGAGGGCTGCAGAATTACCTATGTCTGTAGACAACCCTGCTGTGTTACCCTCCAAGAGGACAAGAGGGCAGAAGGTAGAGGGCAGAGGGTAGAGGAGTGAGCAGGGCATGCTCAGCTCAGTGTATTTTGCAAGAGAGGCCGGAGATAAAGCACAAGGTGATTCCTGAGCCATTTCACCCTTCCTGGCCCTGGTCCTTGGTGTTGGAAGCCAGTAAATTCCTTCTCGTGTTGTGGCCAATGCATTGAAGGCTGTACATATTTTAACATCGTTAGCGATAACTTCCTTCAGTGTGAGTTTCTAGGTGTTAAGAGTTTTCTGGCTCAATAAAGGGGCAGAATGTAAGAAAAAGTAAAAGTGGCCTTTTATTCAAAGTATGTGGAGAGGAGCTCACAACTGACAGCAGTCTGGCTTTGTCCTCTGCCTGGATATGGGGGTGTGGGGTATATGTGACCTTTGACCAGATGTGGTGCTTGGGGCGAGCATTGATGACACTCGAGGAGCTGATTGGAATTTTCTTCCTGCTTGGGGAAAGGAAAAAGGAAGTTGTAATAGGGGAAGGAGGAGGAAGTGGCCATCACAGTGAACGTCCCCGATTTGGCCATCCACTGCTGTAATGTCCTGTAATTTATTTTAGGGCAAAACTCTTTCACTAGGCAGTGCTT
>PVJX010036757.1:0-17393 GCA_004027295.1 Dolichotis patagonum | reverse complement strand
AAATAGAATTTAACAAAAGATGTTCACAGCATATACTACAAATATTTGGAATTAACCGAGACATCTCTCAATTGGTGAATGGATAAACTGTGGTTCTTCTGCCCAATAGAATATTATTCTGTGTTTTCTAAAAAAATGTGCTGATATCTGGGAGGAAAAGGTGGAAACAACTGTCAATCTCTTACTGTCTTATGTGGAATCCTTGCATTGTTTACACAATTTTGTTAGGTTTAGCTTTGTTCTGACGTGTTTTGATAGACTTTATGCTGTCAGATGGTAGTGGTAGCTATTGTGAATATAATGGGATATATTATGTTAATCGTGGTTTCCTATTATATTGCTTTGAAGTCTTATAATGCTTTCATTCATGTGTTTGATTGGTTTTATTCTGTTTTGTTTGATTTTATTATGTATGATGCTGTGAATAGCTATTTTTAAGAAAACAAGACATTATGGTACCCATTGCTGATTTACTATCATCTTGTTTTGAAGTCGTACAATGCTTTCATTCTGTTTTGATTGCTTCTATCTTGTTGTGGTCTACTTGTTTTTATTATGTGTGATGGTATAGACAAATTTTTTGAGGAAAATGAGATATTATAGTAGCCATTGTTTATTTCCTATTATTTGGTTTTGAAGTCCTGTAATGCTTTCATTCTTTTGAATGGTTTTATACTATATTGTTATGCTTGATATTATTGTGTGTGATGGTATGCTGAAGTATTTTGAAGAAAAGAGACATTATGTAGCTATGTTGGTGGCCAGTTGTCTTGCTGGAAGTGCTGTGTTGCTGGCATTGTTCTGTTTTGATTTGCTTTGTTCTGTTCTCTTTTGTTTTATTTTCTTTAAAATAAAAAATTTAAAAATGCAAAATAACTCCAACAAAATACGCATAGAATTTAGTAAGGTAAAATATGAAAATTCTTATAATAAAAGACAGCAAATGTACATCAATGGAGTTTATTCCCTGATAATGATCTTTTGACACAATACCATTAGGATATCCAGTAGTCCAAACTAGATCAATAGATTCAGAGTCACACTACTAAAGATATTAGCAAGCTATATATAAACTTACACGGATTAGAAAATGTAAGTTTTACTCTAAAGGAATAGTGCCCCAGCAATAAAAACTAGAAACTAGAGAATATTAACAGAAGATAGCTAAAAGTTCATGTATCCAAGATGGCTAAGGAGATAAGCCTATATATCCTGTTAAGGTTGAGTTATGTAATTCATTCTTACATGCAAAAAAAGAATTGGAGAATGTACGCTCAATCAAATGGAGAGAATACAGTAGAATGATAGAATGATACAGTAGAATACAGTAGAATGATAAAAGTGAGTACAGATTAATAAATCAAAAACCATACAAAGTAATCTAGGAGTTTTCTTACAGTGAAAATACATAGTGTGAACCAAAGGAGTACATTGCTACAAAAGTGTAAACAGAATATATTATTCAATTAAATATGGATTGTCAAACTGAAGTGTAAGTCACAAATTTTGTTAACTTCTGTTTTGCAAAGGCATGTTTAATTAGAATAAATATGGAAAAATTCATAGACGTGTTATGGTAGTAACTATGAAGACATTACTAATGTAATGCAAATGAGAATAAATTTGGTATATAAATAAAATTTTAAATAAAAACAAGTAAATGTGTATTCCATTTATAATTCTATGGTTGTTTAAATTATGATAAAATAGTATTAGGGATACTGCAAATTATGACATTTCAAAATAATGTAGTCTCAAATAGTAAAAAGAATGAAACTGAAGAATTTGATTATAATGATGATGAACAGGAGGAGGCTGAAGAAGAGGGGAATATGCAGCAAGATCAAGAGGAAGGAGAAAAAGAAATACAAATAGGAAATTTTATGATTTTACTTTTTATGGAAAAACAGTAAAACAAAATTCATACCAAAATGATAGATGAAAGACAGTAGTTAATGCATTGCACATTGTTATATTTAAAATAGTTATTGAGAAGACAAGATATGGGTGTTAAAATTACTCCAGTAGAGATTACAACCCACTTTCCTCTTCTTTTTCTTTTTTTATTTTAAAGAGAATAAAACAAAAGAGGGAAGAACAGAGCACATCGGAATAGGACAACATAGGCAACACAGTACTTTACATTAAGACAACCAGACATTAACAGTAGCTATCACAATATCTCTTTCTCTGATATAGTTGAGCATAGTTTCAAATACAATAATATCAAACATAACAAAATAGTGTAAAACCATTCAAACAGTGAAAGAATTACAGGGCATTCTGAACCGAATAACAGAGAATGATCAAAGGGTACTATAATATCTCATTTTTGATAAAAAAATTTTGTTTATACTATCACACATATTCAACTCCCAATAAGACACAATGTGATAGATAGAACCAATGGTAGTAGAAGAATAGAAGCATGGTAGGATTTCTAAGAAGCATGATATTAAATCAGCAATAGCTATCATAATGTTTTTGTTTTCTTCAAAACAGCTATTCATACCATGACACATGATAAAGTCAAACAAAACAGAATAAAACCATTCCAACTGATGAATGAAAACATTGGAAGGTTTCAAAGCTATGAGATGGTGACTCATGCTTACCATAAAATCTTATATACTCTTATCAACTCTCATACTAGGGAGACTATGTGGTTTACACACGTGAGTTTGGTTTACTTTGCTTATGAGTATGTTCTCAAGTTGTGTCCATTTATTTATAAATATCTCAATGTGATCATTCTTTATTGCTGTGGAGTACCCCATGGTATAAAAATACCACAACTTTTTTATCCATTCCTCAGTTGATGGGCACTTAGGTTGTTTCTAGAATCTGGCTATTACAAATTGTGCTGCCATAAACATGGGTGCACATATATCACTGTGGTATGATGTTTTCAGAACTTGGAATAAGCCTAGAAATGGAATAGCTGGGTCCAATGGGATCTCCAGACCCATTTTTATGAGGAATCTCCAGACTGACCTCCACATTGGTTGCACCAGTCTATACTCCCACCAACAGTGCAGAAGAGTTCCTTTTTCCCTACACCTCTCCAACACTTGTTGTTGGTAGTATTTTCTATCCTGGCCATTCTTTCTGGAGTGAGATGGAATCTCAATGTGCTTTTAATTTGCATTTTTCTCATGACTAATAATGATGAACATTTTTTCATGTATTTATTTGCCATTCATATTTCTTCATCTGAGAACTGTGTATTCATTTCAGATGCCCATTTTTGGATTGGGTCTTTGAATTTCGAGGGTCTGATTTTTTTTACTTCTTTATAAGTTCTAGACAGAAGTTTTTGTCTGACGGACTGTCTATTAAGATTTTTTCCCAATTTGTGGGTTTTCTTTTCACTCTGCTGAAAGCCTCTTTCAACATGCAGAAACTCTTTAATAAGATATGGTTCCAGTTATTGATTCTGGGAAGTATTTCCCGTGTAGTTTGATTCTTGTTCATAAATTCTCTTCCTACCCCTATATCTTTGTGATTTTTACCTACTTTGTTATCCAGCAGACTTAGTGTTTCTGTTTTAATATTTAGATCTTTGATCCATTTAGATTTTAGTTTAATACATGGTGATAGGCATGGGTCTAGTTTTAGTCTTCTGCATATGGATAGCCAATTTTTCCAGCACCATTTGTTAAAGAGACTGTCATTATTCCAGGGAAAATGTTTGGCCTCTTTATCAAACATAGCATGATTGAGTGAGTTTGTCGTTGTATCTACCAATCTATTCCACTGATCCTCAGGTCTGTTTCTATTCCAGTACCATATTGACTTATCACTGTAGCTTTGTAGTATAATTTTAAGTCGGGTATTGTGATGCCTCCTGCCTTGCCTTTGTTGCTTAGAATTGCCTTTGCTATTCTAGGTCTCTTCTGGTTCCAGATGAATTTTAGGAGTGATTTCTCTAGATCTATGAGGTATGTTAGTGGTATTTTCATTGAGATTGCATTGCATCTGTATAGTAATTTTGGGAGAATAGCCATTTACACAATGTTTGTTCTTCCTATCCATGAACAGGGGATGTCTTTCCATTTTCTCAGGTCGATTTCAATATCCTTTATCAGGGTATTATAATTTTAACTGTATAGGTGTTTTACTTCTTTTGTCAGATTAGTTACTAAGTATATCATTTTTGGGGATGCTATTGTGAAGGCTTTTGTTTCTCTTATTCCTCTCTCAGTACTTTTGTTGTTAGTGTATAGAAATGCTATCGATATTTGAGTATTGACTTTGTATCCAGTTACCTTGCTGAATTTACTTATTGTATCTAGGAGTCTTTCAATAGAGTTTTGGGGGTCTTCTATGTAAAGTATTATGTCATCTGCAAATAATGATAATTTAACTTTCTTTTTTCCTATCTTTACTCCATTTATTTCTCTTTCCTGTCTTATTGCTCTGGTTAGTATTTCCCATAGTATATTGAAGAGGAGTGGAGATAATAGACATCCTTGTCTTGTGCCTGATTTTACAGTAAAGGCTTTCAGATTTTGGTCATTTAATATGTTGCTGGCTGTTGGTTTGTCATAGATGGTCTTTACCATAATGAGATAAAGACCTTCTATTCCAATTCTTTGTAAGGTTCTTATCATGAATGGCTGTTGGACCTTATCAAAAGCTTTTTCTGCATCTATAGAGATGATCATGTGGTTCTTCCTTTTGGCTCTATTGATATGGTGCATTACATTTATTGATTTGCATATATTGAACCATCCTTGCATTCCTGGGATGAATCCCACTTGGTCATGGTGTATAATCTTCTCGATGATTTGCTGCATCCTGTTTGCCAATATTTTATTGAGAATTTTTGCATCTATGTTTATTATGGAGATTGGCCTGTAGTTCTCTTTTTTAATTGGGTCTTTCTCAGGTTTTGGTACTAGAGTGATATTTGCTTCCAGGAATGTCTTAGGAAGAATTGTGTCCCTTTCAATTTCATTGAAGAGTTTGAGGAGTGTCGGAATTAAGTCTTTGTATTTCTTGTAGAATTGTGCCGTGAATCCATCTGGGCCTGGGCTTTTCTTTGTTGGAAAGGACTTAATTACATTTTCAATTTCAATAATAAAAATTGGGTTGTTCAGCAGTTTTACATCTTCCTGATCCAGCTTTGGTAGTTCATATGTATCTAGGAATCTGTCTATTTCTTCAGAGTTATCAAACCTATGAGAGTAGAGGGTTTCAAAATAGGTGTTGATGATCTTCTGTATTTCCACCAAGTCTGTAGTAATTTCACATTTTTCATTCCTTATTGCATGAATTTGAGTTTTTTCTTTCCTTTATTTAGTAAGATTGCCCAAGACCTTATCAATTTTACTTATTCTTTCAAAGAACCAACTCTTTAATTCGTTGTTCCTTTGTACTGTTTTCTTAGTCTCTATTGCATTAATTTCTGCTCTGATCTTTATAATTTCCTCCCTTCTTCTGGCTTTGGGCTTGGATAACTTTTCTTTTTCTAGGTGTTTGAATTGTAGCATCAGGTTGTTGATTTGTGTTCATTCTGTCTTCCTGATGTGTGAACTGAATGCAAAATATTTTCTTCTTAGCATTGCTTTCATTGCATCCCACAAAATTCGGTAAGTTGACTTTGTATTTTCATTTGCTTGTAGATATTTTTTAATTTCTTCTTTAATTTCCTCTGTGACCCACTGATTGCTCAAGAGTGTATTACTCAGTTTCCATGTGTTTGTAGGTTTTTTGCAATTTCTTTTATCATTAATTTCTAATTTCATGGCACTGTGATCTGATAACATGCATAGGATAATTTCAATTCTTTTGCATTTACTTAAATATGTTCTGTGGGCTAGTATATGATCTGTGTTAGAGAATGTCCCATGTACTGCTGAGAAGAAGGTATACTCTGATGTTGTTGAATGGAGTGCTCTGAATACGTCTATCAAGTCCATTTGTTCACAGGTGTGATGCAGTTCTTTTATGTTTTTGCTGATTTTCTGTCTAGTTGATTTGTCCCTTTGTGTCAATGGTGTGTTAAAGTCTCCTGTTATAATTGTGTTATTGCTTATTTGATTTTTCATTTCTGTTAGTATTTGCTTTATATAGCTGAGTGCTCTGGAATTTGGTGCATATATATTTATGATTGTTATCTCTTCCTCTTGAAGTTTTCACCTAACTAATATGTAGTGACCTTCTTTATCTCTTTGTATCATTCTTGGTTTGAAATTCACATTGTCTGCAAACAAGATGGCTACTCCCGATTTTTCATTTTTTTGGTTTCCTGTTGCATGAAGTATTGTTTTCCATCCTTTGACTTTCATTCTATGAGTGTTCTTTTGGGTTAAATGGGTTTCTTGTAGACAGCATATGGTTGGATGTTGTTTCTTGATCCATTCTGCCAGTCTATTTCTTTTGATTGGTGAGTTGAGGCCATTTATATTAATGGTTATAACTGTTATATATTGGTTTATTGTTGACATGTTATCTTTCTGCTGTTGTGTCTTTAGCTTTCCATTCTGTTTAATTGTTTGCCCTGCTTGGTGGTTTTATCTCATGTATATCTAGAATGCCTTTCAGTATTCTTTATAGGATTGGTTTGGTGTTCATTAAATTCTTCAGCTGTTCTTTGTCATGGAAGTATCTTATTTCTCCATCCATTTTGAAGGACAGTTTGCAGGGTATGTCAGTCTGAGTTGGAAGTAATATTCCTTCAGGATCTGAAATACTTCACTCCATGCTTTTCTTGTCTTCATTGTTTGTATTAAGAAGTCTGGTGTGATTCTGATAGGTTTTCCCTTATAGATGATCTGTCTTTTCTGTCTAACAGCTTTTAGTATTCTTTTCTTATGGTGGGTTTCTAGGATAGTGATTGTTATGTGTCTGAGTGTAGTTTTATTTTGGTTATGGCTGTTTGGAGTTCTATATGCTTCACTTATTCAAATGCCAGCTTCTCTCCTCATGTTTGGGAAGTTTTCAGCTATTACTTCTGTAAATATCCTTTTGATATCTTTTGGGCTATCCTCTTCTTTTTAATTTATCCCTATTAATCTTATGTTATTTTTATTTGCATCACCTTGCAGGTGTTGAATTGTTATTTCCTGATTCTTTGTTGTTTTCAGAAGATCTTGTCTTTCCTGTTAACTGGCTGCATCTTATCTTCAAGGTCTGAAATTCTATCTTCACTTTCAGTGAGGTGGTATTTTCAGCTTTCAATAGCATTTTTGATTTCCTGTATATCTCTTTGAATCTACTTTATGTATTCTCTTTGTTTCTTCTAGTGTTCATTCAGGGATTCTATCCATTTTCTTTGTTCTTCTATTTTTTTAGCTGTTTCTTCACTAGACGCATTCACTATTTCTTTAATTACTTTTATCAATTCTTTTTTTACCTGGGCAAGTATTTCTGATTCAAATTTCTCCATAGCTTCCCCTAGTTGTGTCTTTATTTCATTTTATATCATTTGAGACATTTCAGGTGTATTGCCTCTTTTTTCTTCTATGTACATGGCTCCTAAGCTTTCTTCAGGTGGGCTGTTGTTTTGAGCCTGCCTTTTGGTCTTTTCTTTTGTCATTTTTCTATATTTCCTTGCTTTGGGCAGTGTTCCAAAGCTTCCTCTGGATGTGTGGCAAATTACCTCCTGCACCTTCAGTTCCTGGAACAGCACTGGCTCCCCCACAGGCTCTTGGCTCCCTAAATTGAAAGGTGGAAGCTGGGGCTCATGAA
The DNA here is from genome assembly GCA_004027295.1 of Dolichotis patagonum. NCBI lineage: Eukaryota > Metazoa > Chordata > Mammalia > Rodentia > Caviidae > Dolichotis > Dolichotis patagonum. The sequence continues at coordinate 9,698 of PVJX010036757.1, read as the reverse complement.
CTGTGGCCTGTAGAACCTCCAGCCACAGTCCCCTGTCCTAGGGGTTGGGTATGATCTCAACCACCAGGAGTGCTGGTTTTAAGCTCTCCCCCAGCCAGCCCATACTGGTCTGTCAGGCCACTAGCTCAGCCTCTACCTCCTGAACTGAGAGAAGGCCGCTGGGTGTGTTGCATTAAGGCTGTGGAGTTTCTGGGACTCCATCCAGTGTACCCAGTATCTAGCCAGAAACTCAATTGCCGAAGCACAGGTCTCCAGCTCGCCACTAGCCTCCTTGAGGCATCAGGACTCACCTCAAAGGGTCCTAACTCCCTTCTGCAGGCTCTTGGCTCCCTAGATTGTAAGGCATATGGTGGGCATGCTGAACTGGAACCCACGGAACCTCAGGCCACAGTCCTGTGTCCTAGGGGGTGGGTATGATCTACCGGTCTGTCAGTCCCCCAGCTAGGTGTCTGCCTCCCGAACTGAGAGAAGGTTGCTGGGTGTGGTGCACTCCCATTTTCCTTTTCAGTGAAATAAAAGACACTAATAGTATACCTGACTTGTATTTTTTCCATTTTCCATTCTATCTTTTCTCCTTTCTCCCATTCTAGTTCCCTTTTCATTTTGAACAATTTCTTCTGATTTCACAATATATTATATTTTAGACCTAATTTTCTGTTTCAATTTCTCACACTAGGGAGTTAATACAAAGTTGATACATGTGAGTCTGGTTTATTCCATTTATGAGTATGGTTTCAAGTTGTATCCATTTATCTACAAAAGTTTCAAGTTTATCCTTCTTTATGTCTGAGTAGTAATCCATTGCATAAAGATACCATATCATTTTTATCCATTCTTCAGTTGATGGACATTTGGGTTGTTTCCAAGATTTGGCTATTTCAAATGGTGCTGCTATGAACATGGGTGTACATGTATCACTTTGGTAAGATATTTTTAAACCTTAAGGGAAGATATTCAAAAGACAAACAACTTTTCTCTTTTGGGCTAAATGGTCCCTCTAATCCTAACTGTCTGAGGAATCCCCATGCTGATTTCCACAGTGGTTGCATCAGTATACACGCCAACCAAAAGTGCACAAAGTTTCCTTTTCTCCCACAACGCCTCCAGCATTTATTGCTTGATTTCTTGATGATAGTCATTTTTTCTGGGGTGACATGAAATCTCAGTTCTGTTTGCATTTCTTGAATGATGAATGATGTTGAACATTTTTTTCTTATACTTATTATATTTACTCATCTGAGAAGTGTGTATTCATGTCAGATGCCTATTTTTGGATTGGGTTTTTGAATTTAGGATGTCTGATTTTTGTCAATTTTTAATATGATCTCGAAAGAAGTCCTTTTAAAAAAATAATTTTATTTAAAGAGAAAAAAACAAAACAAAACAAAACAGAATAAAGGGTAGCCACAATGCCCTTGGAATAGCCACAAGGGTATTCCAAGGAAAAAAGGAAAAGAACAACAAAAAAACCTAAGAAATTATTGCTTGACAAATTACATACTGACTTCTTGGAAATAGGTGTTCAATTTAAAAGTTAAAACATTTAAAGTAGACATTCAAACAGTGAGAGTGTTAACAGTTCTGCTCCACGATCTGACAAAAACAGCAATATGGTCATCCATCTTACCCATGCAAATACACATGCAATTGTATCAAAATGGTAAAATGAAACACAACAAAACAGAGCAAAGCAGATTACAAGAAAGCAATGTAAGAGACAAAAATTTCAAAACTAGACAATTGGAGGTATTCACTCTCTATCATATTGGCTCTTGTTTTCTTCCAAATAGTTGTCCATATTGTCACATACAGGGAATTCACATGAAACAACCTAGTATGGAATTGATCTGAGCAGGACGAGGAGCACATTTTAGGTCTTCAAGACCAGATATTAGGGAAGCCAAGAATGGCTGTCATAGTGCCTCTTATTCTCCTCAAAACAGCTGTCTATACTTTCATGTGTGTTGAACTTAAACAAGGCAAAGCAAGCTAAGATCACTTTGAATAAAAAGTGATAATTTTGCTGGATTTCACATCATGACATTATGGAATCAGCACTGGGTATTTTAGTGTCTCTTTTTCTTCAAAGTAGTTGTTCATTTCAACATGTGTTATATAGTTGGTTCTTGTAAACTGTTTATAAGCTCTACACATGCATGAGTCTCTACATGCATATCTATCATTTCTGTATTAGCAAGAAAAACAAAACAAAGCAAGAGAAAACAAAACAATTCCTAAAAAAGCATGAGGCAGAAAAGTCACATAAAACTACAATGCAAGGTGATCTACAATGGTTACCATGGTGTCTCAGCAGTGTATAACAACATTAATAAAAACAAAGCATTGGAGATATTATAAGACTTCAAAAGCAAGTAATAATCAAACCAGAGTGGGTATCTTAGTGAATCTTGTCATCTTCAGTGTAGTTGCCTATGCTCTTAGACTTAATGCTCTCCATCATAACAGATTTAAATAAAATCAGTCAATACAAAGTAGGAATCTAACAAACCAGATTCAAATAAGATCAGTCATAATAAGACAGTGTAAGTTTTAAAGGAGTTCAGATTAAGTTGATAGGAAAATTAGGGATGACACCATAATATGTCCTCTTATTATGTCCTGAAGTCTAGTGTAAGTAGACAAACTGGAACAGCATGTAATCCATCCAAGCAGAGTGGTGAAAATAATGTAAATTTTAAATCTTGTTACCCCATTAATAATATCCTCTGCCTCCCTTTTTTAGGCAATTCCTCCCCTTTCACTCCCATGGGTGCACTGCTTGTTTTGGGTCCCCCTGCCTCCCTATATAGAGCAGCTCAATGGACCCTATCTCCTGATCTACTCTGACTGTGTTTCTCTTTTTTAGTATTTCAAGGCCCTCTATACTAGAGGTTACAGCCAATCTTCTCTGCCTCATTTCTGCTATTCTGTTTTTCTGCAATTGATAGTCTATTTTTCTCTTCCACTCCACTGTCTGCCTCATTCACTGTGGCCTCTCTGCCACTGTTCCTGAAATGCTCGTATTCTTATTCTCTCTCCCTAGAATGTCCTTCAGTATTTATGGTAGGGCTGGACAGGTGGTCACAAATTCTCCAAGTTCCTCTTTGTCATGGAAGCATCTTGTTTCTCCATTAGTTTCTAGAGAGAGTTTTGCAGGATACATCAATCTGGGCTGGAGACTGTTCTCCTTCAGTGCTTGAATTACTTCACTCCAAGCTCTTCTTGACCTGGTGGTCTGTGTCGAGAAGTCTGCTGGGATTTTGATGAGTTTTCCTTTATAGGTGATCTGTTTCTTTTCTCTGATACTTTTAATATTCTGTTCTTATATTGAATTTCTGGGATCTTGATGATTATGTGTCTGGGTGTAGCTCTGTTTGGGTTGTAGGTGGCTGGATTTCTGTATGCTTCATGCCTCTGCATATCATTTCTTTTTTCTATGCTTGGGAAATTTTCCTTAAGAATTTCTGTGAATAGCCTTTGTAATTCCTCTGGTTTGATTCCTGCTTCTTCATTCACATACTTTATTCTTAATTTATAGATCCTCTTGTCATCTTCCAGTCTTTGTATCTTTACTGCCTGCTCCCTTGTTATTTTTAAGAGAGCTTCCCTTTCATGACCCCACATTGCAAACTTGTGTTCAAGTTTTGATAGTCTATCTTTGGTTTCTTTCAAGCAGTTTTGCCAGCTTTCCATGGAGTCTTTAGTTTCCTGATAATCTGTTTGAATCTGCTGCATGAAGCTAGGTTTTTTCTGAATTCTTCATTAAATTTTTCTCTCCATTTGTGTTCCTCCATTCTTCTGTCTGTGGCTTCTTGAGAGGTGCCCAGTCTTTCTTTTATTATTATACTTATCTCTTATTTAATTTGAATTAATATTTCAGTTTTGGTCCTGCTTATGAGGTCCTGAAGATATCTCTTTATGTCCACTAATGCTGTGTTTGATGTTGTATTTTTGCTGCTCTCAATCTCTTTTGTATTTCCCTCTCCTGGATCAATGTTCTCAGGGTTGGGGCTGGGAGTTGTTTCTTATTTTTCCCTTTTGTCATGTTTTTGGTTCCTTCCATACAAGTGTACAGTGTAATTCCCAGACCCTTTTATTGTTGGTTAAGGCTCCTCTAGAGGGTGCAGGCTAGGAACTTTAGCCCTCTTCAATAGGTTATCGGAGATTAGAGTTCACCCACTGACAGTGTGCGTTAGCTCCTCCCTTCTGGGCCATTCAACCTTTGCAGGCCTTCACTGCATCAGTGTGCACTGATCTCAGTGAAGTAATATTGTAGCGACTCACTGAGTCCCCACCAGAGGTGTGGCCTAGTCCAAGCAATTCCACCAATCCACTTGGTGAGGTGAGCAACCAGCTGAAGCCACTTCCTTATGGAGTTAGGGCTGTCCTGCCCAAATCCAACATGTCATCCAGTTGGTTTCCCCTTTCCCATGGGAGGGTCTTACTCCCATCACTCACCGCGTGTTGATGCCAATCCCTGAGAACTCCTGGGCCCCCCGACCTCCGACTTCAGTGCGGCTGCAGTAGGAATTCACAGTGCCTCTGGGTGGATCGCGTGCAGGGCTGGTCCAGGCGAGAAGCACGAAGGGTTGTTCAGCTCCATGCTCCAGTGGTTCAAGCCAGTCACTTTGGTGCAGGTCGCTTGTTAAGGTCGGACAGGAATTCAGGCAGCTTGAGGTGGGCGCCATGCTCGCTGATCTTATCTTCACTAATAGTAGCTCCAAGATCTCATATTTGAGCAGTTTCCTGCACTTTAGTTTCTTCCTGGGTTGTGAGAGTGCATGTCTCTCTGTTTGGGTCTCTCCGGAGTGTTTTATTCTGGCATTTGAGCTGTCTCTCTCAGAGAGGGCCTCTCTCCTACTACCTACCAGTCTGCCATCATGTCTTCAATCCCTAGATGGAAGTCCTTTGTCAGAAGGAAAATTGACTAAATTTTGCCATCATGTGTGCTGTCTTTTCACTATGTTGGTGATTTCTTTTGATGTTCAAATGATTTTTAATAAGCTCATCCAAGTTGTTGATTCTTTGAAATATTTCCCATGCAGTCTGACTTTTGTTCATGAACACTCTACCTACATTATGCCTTCAATATTTCTATCTACTTTCTCTTTCAGTTGATTTATTGTTTCTGTTTTAATATGTAGATCTTTGATCCATTTTGATTTTATTTTAATGAATGATTATAAACATGGGTCTACATACTCCTAAGCAAAATAAATCAAAGAGGTGTAAATACTGTATTGTCTCCCTAGTATTAGAGTTGGTAAAAGTATATAAGATTTTATAGTAATCATGATTCCCCATTTCATTGCTTTGAAGCCTTTCAATGTTTTCATTCATCAGTTGGAATGGTTTTAATATGCTTTGTTTGGCTTTATTATGTGTGATGGTATGTACAGCTGTTTTGAAGAAAACAAACCATTATGGCAGTCATTGCTGATTTAATATCATCTTCCTTAGAAGTCCTACCATGCTTCTACTCTGCTATTACCATCAGTTCTATCATGTTGTGTCTTATTGAGATTTTAATATATGTGATAGTATAAACAAATCTTTTTATTCAAAATGAGATATTATAGTAGCCATTGATCATAGTTGCATAAAGAACAAGTTGTTGTTCTTTTCTTTTTATTCAGTTCAGAATGCCCTGTAATTCTTTCATTCTCTTGAACAGTTTTATACTATTGTGTTATGTTTGATATTATTGTATCTGAAACTATGCTCAACTATAGCAGAGAAAGAGATATTTTGACAACTACAGTTAATGTCTGGTTGTCTTGTTGTAAAGTGCTGTGTTACTTATTTTGTTCTGTTCTGATCTGCTTTGTTCTGCCATCTTTTGTTTTATTCTCTTTAAAATAAAAAAAGTAATAAGAACTGTAGGAGTAATAAAACCCAAAATACATAATTGCTACTGTAAAAGAGAGAGCAAAAGAAAGTGCTCTAAAGGATTTAACTGCATGTATGTTTAAGTGTGGAAGATAGATGACCATACTATTGTTTTTGTTAGATTGTTGAGCAGAACTGTTAATAGTCTCACTGCTTGAATGTCTACTTCGTATGCTTTAATTTTTTAACTTGAACAACTATTTCCAAGATGACAGTATGTAATTTATCAACTAGTGATTTCTTAGTGGTTTATTTTGGTTGTTGTTCTTTTCTTTTTTTCTTTTGGAATTCTGTAGTGTTGCTACTCTATTTTCTGTTTTTCTTGGTTGTTTCTTTTCTTTCTAAATAAAGTTTTTAAAAAACCATGGGTCTAGTTTTAGTCTTCAGCATGTAGAGAGTCATGGAAGTTTTTGCAGCACCATTTATTAAAGAGGCTATCTTTCTTCAAGTGAACATGATTGACCCTTTTGTCAAAGATAAGCTGGCTGAGTGTGTTGATGGTTGTGCTAGCATCCTGTAGTCTTCTTCTCTATTTTTCAGGTTTTTTTTTGTTTCCAGTAGCATGCATACTTTATCACAGTAGCTTTCTAATATAATTTCAAGTCTGGGTTTGTGATGTCTTCTGTCTTGCCTTTGTTGTCCAGGATTTCCTTTGCCATTCTAGGTATCTTATGCTTCCAAATGAATTTTAGGACTGTTTCTTCTAGTTCTAGTATGTTAGTATAGTTTTGATCAAGTTTGCATTAAATCCATAGAACAGTTTTGCAAATAATGGCATTCTCACTATATTGGTTCTTCTGCTCCATGAGTAAGGGATATTTTTCCATTTTATGTCCCATTTGATCTCATTTTTCAAAGTACTGTATTTTTCAGCATAGAGATATTTTTCTTCTTCTGTTAGATTGATTCCTAAGGATTTCTTTTTTTATGTTATCATGAAAGGTATGGTTTCCTAATTTCTCTCTCAGTGAGTTTCTTGGTTTTTTTATACAGTAATGTTATTGATGCTCTAGTTTTGAGTTTGTATCCAACTATACAATTGATATTGTTTATTAAATCTAGAAGTCTTTTGGTAGAGTTTATAGGGTCTTCTATGTGGAGTATCATGTCATCTATGAAGAATGATAATTTAAATTTTTTTCTTTCTTATCTTTATTTCTTTTATTTCTCTATTTTGTCTAATTGTTTTGGCTAATATTTGCAGAACTATTTGAACTAGGAGTGGTGACACTCTAAATCCTTGTCTTGTTTCTGATTTTAAAGTAAAAGCTTTTGGTTTTTGTCAATGTAGTATGATGCTGGCTCTTGATTTGCATAGGTGGCTTTTATCTGTTTGAGGTAAAGACCATGCATTCTGATTTCTTGTGATGTTTTTCTATCAAGAAAAAGTGCTGGATTTATCAAAGTGTTTCTGCAACTATTGAGATATCATATGATATCTGTCTTTGACTCTGTTGATATAACATATTACATTTATTGGTTTATGTATGCTGAACCATTGTTGCATCCCTGGGATGAATCCCACTTTGGCATGGTGTCAAATCTTCTTGATGTTCTTCTGTATTCTGTTTGCTAGTGTCTTACTAAGGATTGTTGCATCTATTTTCATGAGGAAGGTAAGATTGCAATTCTATCTCTTTTTTTTTCATTGAATCTTTCTTTGGTTTTAGTATAAGGGTAACACTTGCATCCAGGAATGAGTTAGAAAACATTGCTCCCCTTTCAATTTCTTTAAAAATTTGTAAGAGTATTAGTGTTCAGAGCACTCAAAGAATCGTCCAAGGAGGCTCAGAGTAAGGCAAACAATCTTTATCAACCAGCTGATGACTCCTGACACAGGGTTCAGAATGTCAACCCCAGGGACTGGGACATTAATTTTTATTAGAAGTTATTATCATTTATCCATACAGTGTATTTAATAATTAACTGTGTTGGAACTGTAGCTTAGAACTGTCTCACATACACTAGTGTGTTATGAGGGACATTGCTGTTCTCAGGGATTATTAATGAAGGGCAGATTATAGTATTGCTTTACTTGTAAATCACATGGATTCAAGGAAATTTCTCTAGACTCCTTTTATCTGCACTCTATAATCCTGGTTACTGTTCAGGATCATGGGACACATGGGATAGCATTGGCTTTGTGTCCTGGTTATACCTGTGACTTGGCTGGAAACAGTTTTTGGAGTGAGAATTTCCCCATAAGAATTTCAATTCCTCCAACATGTTCCACCTAATCATATATGAACTTTTTACTGTCCTGGGTAGAAATTGTCATAGAAATGGTAAAGGAACAGATAGATGTCAAGATTGAGGTATTGATATTGTCTAAATGTCATATCTGAAAGAAATGTGTCACAGCTCTTGATGCTCCAAGTGGAAAAGGACCACAAGAGGATGAGAAAATAAAGAAAGACTAAAGCTGAGGCCAGGTGTAGCCTTCCCTCTTAATGGAAGCCCCTATCACTGTAAGGGTATTTATTTATATAGTTAGCAATTTAACATCACATGACACCCCATTGCCTACCAATCTGCCTGTATGGTAACCTAAGGACCTGCTGTTTAGGAACCTGGAGTTATATTTTTTACTCACCCTGGGAAGTCTTTGTTTTAGACCTTTGTGGGCTATCTCCCACAGGTGTTGTCTATTTCCGGCTTTAATGACTCTCAACACCTTTCACTTTTCTGTTTTGTTGTTGCTAGCAATGTGTGGTCACTTGAAGTTGGAGGTACTTTTTTTGGGAGAACTCTGTAGAAGATCTTTTTATTGTTGAACTGTTTCCATTTTGGTTAAAGATTTCTAATTCAAGGGTTTCAGGTCTCTGCATTTAGCAATTGAAACCCTATACAGCCCATTAGTCCATAACAGTAGTCAGTTACCAGGCCATTCAGCAATGGTCAAAATGTGTCAGTGATTTGAGTTTCTTTCATAGCTAACATTTACTGTGACATTGCTTTATATCTCTTGTAGTTGAACATTTCTTCAGGATGTTCAAGACGAGGTTAAGGTGAGATCTGTACTAATTACAATCAGTGTCTTGTTGTCTGTCAAAGTCAGTTATGTCTCCTCAGAAATACTTTAGAATAATGCATAGCACAGACTTGAAGATCAGTGGAATAGATTGGAAGATACAACCACAACTGATCCGGCCCACGGATCAGTCCATGGGTCTAACCTGGAAGGGGAACAGGGATGGGATGAAAACAGCACAAGAGGAAAGAGAGACGTAGACAAGTTGAGCAGTTCCAATCAAGCCTCGTTCATTGAGGAAGTGAACATGGCTTATATAGAGGGCAGAAATGAGGGCGTAAGATCATATGACGTAGTCGGGTAACTAGGCAACTATGGGTGGTATTAACCCTTTTGGCAGGAGTATCTAATCAACAGTTGGGTGGGCTCAACTTTCTGGTGGGGGTAACTATGGGAGACGGTGGGAGGAAGTATGTCATCAGGCAGAGATGTTGTGAAGAGACTGGATAGGTTGTAGTCATGTCCGGCCAGGCAGAGAGGATTATGGGTAATGTAGGCAGATGCACCAAATGCCCACAGGAGGGCGGGATGGGTCGGCAGCAGGGAGGCTATCCCACCGCTCTCTACATCTCCTCCCTTATTATTTTATAAAATCAGGAGTATGGCAGGCCTTGTGAAGACGGTGCCTGTCTTGGGACATGGACTCCATATGTGAACCCTAACCGAGCCTTACCTGTCATGGGCCTACAGGACAGCAGTTGGTCCTGTGCCTGTCTTAGGTGGCTGGTGGTGTAACACAAATGTCCAAGTTGCCCATCTCTGGCTGCCCATCTAGTAC
>PVJX010036756.1:0-17390 GCA_004027295.1 Dolichotis patagonum | reverse complement strand
GAGGCCGTGCCTTGCATTACCACAGTCACTTACCAGAGTGGCAGGCTAGTTGTTGGTTGGCTCAGCCTCCTAAATTTCCTCATGGCGCAGATCTCAGGAAATGCTTTTGCTTCTTATTTCTTTGTCTTTGGATGGCCGCAGCTTGCAAGAACACGGTCACTTACCAGGGCGACAGGCTACTTGCTGGTTGCCTCAATGCCGTAAAGTCCAACATGGCGTGGTTCTCACAAAACACTGTTGCTTCTTATTTCCCCACCCTGTGGTGGCCATGTCTTGCCAGACCAGTCATTTACCAAGAGGGCAGGCTAGTTGCTGATTGGCATGGTGCCCTAAATTCAAACGTGGTGAGGAACTCAAGAAATGCTCTTGCTTCTTCTTTTCCCACCCTGGGGTGGCTGTGACTTGCTAGAAGTTGGTCACTTACCAGGGTGGCAGGCTAGTTGCTTGTTGGCTCGGCACCCAATTTTCCTACATGGTGCGGATCTCAGGAAATGCTGTTGCTACTTATTTCCCACCTTGATGTGGCTGTGGCTTGCCAGACCATGGTCACTTACTGGGGCAGCACAGTAGTTGCGAGTTGGATTAGGCCTTAATTTCCAACATGGCACGGATCTCACAAAATGCTCTTGCCACTTATTTACCTGTCCAGGGGTGGCAGCGGCTTGCAAGCACACCGTCGCTTATCAGTGCGGCAGGCTAGTTTCTGCTTGGCTCGGTGCCCTAACTTCCAACATGGCCCAGATCTCGGGAAACGCTCTTGCTTATTATTTCCCCATGCTGCAGTGGCCATGTCTTGCCAGACAACAATCATGAACCAGCAGGGCAGGCTAGTTGCTGGTTGGCTCGGCACCCTAAGTTCCAACATTGCACGAATCTCAGGAAATGCTCTTACATTTTATTTTGCCACCATTGGGTGGCCGCAGCTTGCCAGACAGCGGTCACTGACCTGGGCAGCAGACTAGTTGCTGATTGGCTCAGTGCCCTAGTTTCCTACATGGTGTGGAACTCAGTAAACACTCTTGCTTCTTATTTTCCTGCCATGGGGTGGCCGCAGCCTGCCAGACCTTGGTCATTTATTAGGGAAGCATGTTAGTTGCTGTTTGACTCACCCCCTAAGTTCCAACATTGCGCGTGTCACTCGAAACGCTCTTGCTTTTTATTTCCTCACCCTGGCATGGCCACGACTTGCCAGATCATGGTCACTTAACAGGGCGGTTGGCTATTTGCTGGTTGGCTTGGTGCCCTAAGTTCCAACATGGCACAGATCACAGTAAACGCTCCTGCTACTTATTTCCCCACCTTGGTATTGCTGAGGCTTGTCAGAATACGGTCACTTAATGGGCAGAGGGCTAGTTGCTGTTTGTCTTGGGACCCTAATTTCCAAAATGGCCCAGATCTCAGGAAATGCTCTTGCATCTTAATTAGCTGACCTGGGATGGCTGCTGCTTGCCAGACTACGGTCACTTACATGGGCTGCAGGCTAGTTGCTGGTTGGCTCAGCGCTCTAAGTTCCAATAGGATGTGGATCTCAGGAAATGCTGTTGCTTCTTTTTTCGCCACTCTGGGGTGGTTGCAGCTTGCCAGAACATGGTAACTTACCAGGACATCAGGCTAGTTGCTGGACGGCTCAACACCCTAATTTCCAACATGGTGTGGAACTCAGGAAATGATCTTGCCAATTATTTCCCCATCCTGGGGTAGCCACGGCTTGCAAGACAACAGTCACTTACCAGTGTTACAGGCTACTTGCTGGATGGCTCGGCGGCCAAGGTTCCAGCATGGCGCAGATCTCAGGAAACGTTCTTCCTACATATTTTCCCACACTGAGGTGGCCGTGGCTTGCCAGACCATGGTCACTTACTTGGGAGGCAGACTAGTCCCTGATGGCTTGGGCCCTAAGTTCCAACATGTTACAAATCTCAGGAAATGCTCTTGCATCTTATTTCACCACCCTGGGAAGGCTGCGCCTTGCCAGACCACGGTCACATACCAAGGCCACACGCTAATTGCTGCTTGGCTCGGCGCCCTAAGTTCCTGCATGGAGCAAATCTCAGGAAACCCTCTTGCTTCTTATTTCCCCACATGGGTGTGGCCACAGCTGGCCAGCCCATGCTCACTCACCAAGCAGCAAGCCAGTTTCTGATTGCCTGGGTGCCCTATGGCCAAAATGTTGTGGATCACAGGAAACGTTCTTGCTTCATATTTGCATGGCCTGGGGTGGCTGCGGATTGCCAGAAGTCTGTCACTTACTTAGGCTGCAGGCTTGCTGCTGGTTGGCTTGGCACCCTAAGTTCCAACATAATACGAACCTCAGGAAATGTTCTTAGGTCTTATTTCCCCACACTGGGGTGGCTGCGGCTTACTAGACAATGGTCACAGACATGGGTGGCACACTAGTGGCTGATTGGCTCGGTGCCCTAAGTTCCTACATGGTGCAGAACTCAGGAAACACTCTTGCTCCTTATTTCACCAACGTGGTGTGTCTGTGGCTTGGGAGACCACAGTCAGTTACAAGGGAGGCAGGCTGGTTGTGGTTGGCTCAGCACCCTAAGTTCCAGCATTGTGAGGATCTCAGGAAACGCTCTTGCTTCTTATTTCCCTGCCCTATTGTGGCCACCTATTGCTCAACAACACTCACTTACTAGGGCAGCAGCCTAGTTGCTAGTTGGTTCAGCGCCCTAAGTTCCAACATGGCATGGATCTCAGGAACCGTCTTGATTCTTATTTCCCTGCCCTGGTGTGACCAAGGCTTGAGAGACCACAGTCACTTGGCAGGGAGGCAGGCTAGTGCTTGTTGGATCTGCAGCCTAGGTTGCAACCTGGCGGGCATTTCAAGAAACACTCTTGCTCCTTATTTCTCCATGCTGCAGTGGCCATGGCTTCCCAGTTCACAGTCTCTCACCAGAGCGACAGGCTAGTTGCTGGTTTGCTCATTGTCCTAATTTCCAGCATTGCATGGATCTCAGGAAATGCTTTTTCTTATTTCCCTGCCCTGGGGTGGCAGCGACTTGCCAGAAGACAATAACTTACCAGGGTGGCAGGCTACTCCTGGTTGGCTAAATGCCCTAAGTTCCAGCATTGCACAGATCTCATGAAATGCTCATGTTTCCTATTTCCCCACCGTGGGATGAACGCGGCTTGTGAGACCACAGTCACTTGCCAGGGTGGCAGGTTTGTGCTGGTTGGCTCAGTGCCATAATATGCAGCATGGCTCGGACCTCAAGAGACTCTCTTGCTTCTTATTTTACCACCATGTGCCGACTGCGGCTTGCCAGACCACAATCCCTTACTAGGGTGGCAGGCTATTACTTGCTGACTCAGCCCCCTAAGTTCAAACATGATGCAGATCTCAGGAAAAGCTCTTGTTTCACTTTTCCTGGACCTGCAGTGGAGGCTACTTGCCAGACCACAGTCACATTCCAGGCGGCAGGCTAGTTGCTTTTTGCTCGGCACCCTACCTTCAAGCATGTGGAGGATCTCACCAAAAACACTTGCTTCTTATGTAGAGGCCCTTGAGTGGTCGTGAATTGCTAGAACACAGTCACTTAACAGGGCAGCAGGCCAGTGCCTGTTGGCTCAGAGTCCTAGGTGCAAATATGGTGTGGATCTCAGGAAACACTCTTGCTTCTTATATATTTGCAGTGCATTGGCCGTGGCTTCCCAGACCACAGTCACTTACCAAGTTGGCAGGCTAGTTGCTGCTTGTCTTGGCTCCCAATTTCCAGAATGTTGATGATTTCTGGAAATGCACTTCCTTCTTATTTTCCCGCCCTGGGGAGGCCGCAGCATGGCAGGCAACAGTCATTTACCAGGGCGGCAGGCTAGTTGCTGCTTGGCTCAGCACCCTAAGTTCCAGCATGCACGGATGTCAGGAAACACACTTGCTTTTTTCCTCCAACCTATGGTGTCCGTGGTTTGGCAAACCACAGTCACTTAAGAGGGTGGCAGGCTAGTTACTGTTTGTCTCAGCACCCTATATTGCAGCATGGAATTGATCTCAAGAAATACACTTGCTTCTTTTTGCCCTAACCTGTGGTTTCTGCAGCTTGGCAGATCACAGTCACTTACCAGGACAGCAGGCTTGTTTCTGGTTGGCTCAGTGCCTTAAGTTCCATCATGGCACGGATCTCAGGAACTGTCTTGCTTCTTGTTTCCCCACCCTGGTGTGGCTGCAGCTTGGGAGGTCACAATCACTTGGCAGGGAGGCAGGCTAGAGCTGGTTGGATCAGCAGCCTAGGTTCCAACATAGTGGGAATTTCAAGGAACGCTCTTGCTTCTTATTTCTCCATGCTGCAGTGGCCTTGGCTTCCCAGACCACAGTCACTTACCAGGGCACCAGGCTAGTTGCTGGTTTACTCAGTGCCCTAATATCCAGGATTGTGTAGATCTCAGGAAATGCTTTGTATTCTTATTTCCCTGCCCTGGAGTGGAGGAACCTTGTCAGAACACAGTAACTTACCAGGGTTGCAGGCTACTGCTGTTTCACTTAATACCCTAAGTTCCAGCATTGCACAGATCTCAGGAAATGCTCATGCATCTTATTTTCCCACCCTGGGATGAACGCGGCTTTTCAGACCACAGTCACTTGCCAGGGTGGCAGGTTTGTGCTGGTTGGCTCAGTGTCATAAGTTCCAGCATGGCTCGGACCACAGGAAACTCTCATGATTCTTATTTTACCACCCTGGGCTGGCTGCAGCTTACCAGACCACAATCCCTGACTAGGATGTCATGCTAGTACTTGCTGACTCAGCCACCTAAGTTCCAACATGGCATGGATCTCAGGAAAAGCTCTTGTTTCATTTTTCCTGCACCTGGGGTGGAGGCTGCTTGCCAGACCACGGTCACAACCAGGTGGCAGGCTAGCTGCTTTTGGCTCGGCACCCTACCTTCAAGCATGTCGATGATCTCACCAAAAACTCTTGCTTCTTATATAGAAGCCCTTGAGTGGTCACCAATTGCTAGAACACAGTCACTTAACAGGGCAGCAGTTTAGTGCATGTTGACACAGAGTCCTAGGATCAAATATGGTGTGGATCTCAGGAAAGCTCTTGCTTCTTATATCTCAGCACTGCATTGGCCTTGGCTTGCCAGACCACAGTCACTTATCAAGGTGGCAGGCTGGTTGGGGCTTGTCTTGGCTCGCAAAATTCCAGAATGGTGCTCATCTCTGGAACAACTATATATCCTTATTTCCGTGCCCTGGGGTGCCTGTGGCTTGCCAGACCACAGTCACTTACCAGGGCGGCAGGCTAATTACTCTTTGACTCAGTGCCCTAAGTTACAGCATGGCGTGGAACTCAAGAAAGGCTCTTGCTTCTTATTTCTCCACTCTGGGGTGGCCTAGTTTTGCCAGAGGAGTCACTTACCAGGATGCCAGGCTAGTTGCTGCTTGGCTCAGCACCCTAATTTCCAGCATGGTGCGGATCTCAGAAAATGCTCTTGCTTCTTATTATCCTGCCCTGAGTTGGCCTCTGTTTGCTAGAACAGTCACTTACCAGGGCGGCAGCTTAGTTGCTGATTGGCTTAGCGCCCTAAGTTTCAGCATGGCGCAGTTCTCAGGAAATGCTCTTGCTCCTTATTTCCCCAACGTGACGTTTCTGTGGCTTGGGAGACCACGGACAATTACCAGGGAGGCAGGCTGGTTGTGGTTGGCTCAGCACCCTAATTTCCAGCATGGTGAGGATCTCAGGAATCACTCTTGCTTCTTATTCCCTGCACTGTTGTGGCCACCTATTGCTATACGACAGTCACATATCAGTGCTGCAGGCTAGTTGCTGCTTGGCTCAGTGCCCTAAGTTCCAGCATGGCTCGGATCTCAGGAAAAACACTTAGAATTTTTTCCCCTACCTCTGATGGCCGCGGCCTGGCAGACAACACTTACTTACCTGAGTGTGAGGCTTGTTGCTGCTTGTCTCAGCACCCTTTGTTGCAGCATGGCATGGATCTCAAAAAATACACTTTCTTCATTTTTCCCCGACCTGTGGTTTCTGCGGCTTGGCAGATGACAGTCACTTACCAAGTCAGCAGGCTAGTTGCTTGTTGGCTCATTGCCTTAAGTTCCAGCATGGCAATGATCTCAGGAAATGCTCTTTCTTCTTATTTTCCCACCCTGGGGTGCTCTTTCTTTTCATTTTCCTGCCGAGAGGTGGCCACAGCTTGCCAGAACACAGTCACTTAACAGGATGGCAGGCTACTCCTGGTTGGCTCAGCCTCCTAAGTACCAGCATGGCATGGATCTCAGGAAACGCTCTTGCTTCTTATATATCTGCACTGCATTGGCCATGGCTTGCCAGACCACAGTCACTTACCAAGGTGGCAGGCTGGTTGCTGCTTGTCTTGGCTCCCAAAATTCCAGGATGATCCTCATCTCAGGAACCACTCTTTCTTTTTATTTTCCCTCCCAGTGGTGGCCACGGCTTGCCAGACCACAGTCATTTACCAGGGTGGCAGGTAGTTGCTGCTTGGCTCAATGCCCTACATTCTAGCATGGCATGGATCTCAGGAAACACACTTGCTTTTTTTTCCCCAACCTGTGGTGGCCGCTGCTTGGCAGACCACAGCCACTTACCAGTGTGGCAGGCTAGTTGCCACTTGTCTCAGCACCATAAGTTGCAGCATGGCATGGATCTCAGGAAACATACTTGCTTCTTTTTTCCCCAACCTGTGTTTGCTGCAGCTTGGCAGACCACAGTCACTTACCAGGGCAGCAGGCTCGTTGCTGGTCGGCTCATCACCTTAAGTTCCAGCATGGCACGGATTTCAGGAAATGCTCTTTCTTTTCATTTTCCTGCCGAGAGGTGGCCACTGCTTGCCAGAACACAGTCACTTAACAGGCTGTCAGGCTACTCCTGTTTGGCTCAGCCCCCTAAGTACCAGCATGGCATGGATCTCAGGAAACGCTCTTGCTTCTTATTTCCCTGCACTGGGATGAACACGGCTTGTGAGACCACAGTCACTTGCCAGGGTGTCAGGCTATTGCTGTTTGGATTAGCACACTATATTCCAGGATGGCTCAGACCTCAGGAAATGCTCTTGCTTCTTATTTCCCCACCCTGGGGTGGCTGAGGCTTGCCAGGCCACAATCCCTTACTAGGGTGGCAGCCTAGTAATTGCTAACTCAGCCCCCTAAGTTTCAACATGGCGCGAATCTCAGGAAAAGCTCTTGCTTCTTACTTCCCTGCACTGCAGTGGCCTTGGCTTCCGAGACCACAGTAACTTACAAGGGGGGCATGCTATTTGCTGTTTCTCTCAGCACCCTAATTTCCAATGTGGTGCAGTTCTCCGGAAATGCTCTTGCTACTTATTTCCCCACCCCAGGGTGACCGTGGCTTCCAAGACCAGAGGCACTTAGCAGGTCGGCAGGCTAGTTGCTGGTTGGCTCTGCACAATAAGTTCCAACATAGTGAAGATCTCAGGAAATGCTCTTTCTTATTAATTTCCCACCCTTGGGTGGCTGCAGTTTGCCAAACCACAGTCACTTAACAGGGCAGCAGGCCAGTTGCTGGTTGACCTGGTGCCCTAATTTCCAAAATTTTGTAGATCTCAGGAAACTTTCAGGCTTCTTATATACTCACCCTGGGGTGGCAGCAGTTTGCCAGACCATAGTCACTTAACAGGACAGCAAGCTAGTTACTGATTGGATCGGCAACGTAAATTCCAACATGGTGCGGATCTCAGGAAATTCTCTTGCTTCTTTTTTGCCACCCTGGGCTGGCCACAGCTAGCCAGACCACAATCACTTAACAGGGCAGCAGCCTGGTTGCTGGTTTGCTCGGGGCCCTAAGTTCAAACATGGTTGGGATCTCAGGAAATGCTCTTGCCTCTTATTTCTCACCCTGGGGTGGCGGTGGCTTACCAGACAACAGTCATTTACCAGGGCTGTAGGCTAGCTGCTGTTTGGCTCAGCACCCTAAGTTGCAACATGTTGCAGATCTCTGGAAATGCTCTTGCTTCTTATATCCCCACCCTCAGCTCACCGTGGGTTCCCAGACCACAGTCACTTACCAGTGTGGTAGGCTAGTTGCTGATTGGATCAGTGCCTTAAGTTCCAACAAGTTTCAGATCTCATGAAATGCTCTTCTGTCTTATTTCCCCACCCTGGGGTGGCCACGGCCTGCCAGACCACAGTCAGTTGCCAGTGAGGCAGGCTGGTTGCTGGTTGGCTCAGTGCTCTAAGTTACAACAAAGCGGGGATCTCAGGAAATGCTCTTGCTTTTTATTTCCCCACCCTGGGGTGGCTGCGACTTGTGAGAACATAGTCAATTACCAGGGCAGCTACCTAGTTGCTGATTGGCTATGCAGCTTAAGTATCATCATGTTGGGGATCCCAGGAAATGCTCTTGGTTCTTATAAAACCACCCTGAGTTGGCTGCAGCTTGCCAGACCACAGTCACTTACCAGGGCGGCAGGCTAGTTGATGGCTGGCTAAGCACTTTAAGTTCCAATATGGTGTAGATCTCAGGAAATGCTCTTTCTTATTTCCTCACCCTGGGGTGGGCACAGCTTGTCAGACCACCATCACTTAACAGGGCAGCAGGCGAGTTGCTGGTTGGCTTGCCGCCCTAAGTTCCAACATGGTGTGGATCTCAGGAAACACACTGGTTTCTTATTCCCCTGCCCCTTGGGTGGCCAAGGGTTGCCAGACCACAGTCACTTACATGGGTGACAGGCTAGTTGCTGGTTGGCTCGGCACCCTAAGTTAAAAACATGGTGTGCATCTCAGGAAATGCTCTTGCTTCTTATTTCCCTGCACTGGGTTTGTTGCAACTTGTCAGACCACAGTCACTTACGGGGGTGCAGGCTAGTTGCTGGTTTGCTCAGCATCCTAAGTTTCAATGTGGCGCAGCTCTCAGGAATCACTTTTGCTTCTTATGTCACCACACTGGGTTGGTCGCTGCTTGCCAGACCACAATCACATACCAAGGGGGCAGGTCAGTTGCTGGTTGGCTCGGCGCCCTAAGTTCCAACATGGCTCTTATCTCAGGAAAGGCTCTTGCTTCTTATTTTCTGCTCTATGTTGGCTGCGGCTTGTCAGAACACGTTCACTTACCAGGGTGGCAGGCTAGCTACTGGTTGGCTTTAGGACCTAATTTCAAATATGGTGCGGATGTCAGGAAACGCTTTTGCCTCTTATTTCCCTGCCCTGGGATGGCTGAAGCTTGGCAGACTACAGTCACTTACCAGTGTGGAAGGGTAGTTGCTGGTTGGTTCAGCGCCCTAATTTCCAACATGGCTCGGATCTCAGGAAACGCTCTTGCTTCTTTTTCCCTGCCCTGGGTTTGCCAAGGCTTGGAAGACCATGGTCACTTACCAGGGCAGTAGGCTAGTTCCTGGTTGACTCTGCGCCCAAAGAACCAAAATGGCTTGGATCTCAGGAAACACTGTTGCTTCTTGTTTCCCCGCAGTGGGGTGGACGCAGCTTGCCAGAACACTGTCACTTATCAGTGGCAGGCTAGTTGCTGGATGGCTCAAAGCCCAAAGTTCCAACAGGGCAGGGATCTCAGGGAACTCTCTTGGTTCTTATATATATGCCTTTGGGTGGCCCTGGGCCACCCCACAGTCACTTACCAGTGAGGCAGGCTAGTTGCTGTTTGGCTCTGTGTCCAAATTTCCAACATGGAATGGATCTCAGGAAATGATCTTGCTTCTTATTTCCCCACACTGGGGTGGCCGTGGCTTCACAGACGACTGTCACTTACCAGGGCAGCAGGCCAGTTGCTCGTTGGTTCAGGCCCCTAAATTTCAACATGTTGCGGATCTCAGGAAATGCTGTAGCTTCTTATTTCCCCGCTCTGGGATGGCCGCAGCTTTCCAACAACAGTCACTTACAAGGGTGACAGGCTAGTTGCTGGTTGGCTTGGTGCCCCAATTGCAACATGGCATGGATCTCAGCAAATGCTCTTCCTTCTCTTTTCCCGCCCTGGGGTTAGGGTAGCTTGCCAGACCATGGTTACTTACGTGGGAGGCAGGTTAGTTGCTGTTTGGCTTGGCACCATAATTTCCAACATGGCGCTGATCTCAGGAAATGCTCTTGCTTCTTATTTTCCTCACCTGGAATGGCAACCTATTGCAAGACAACAGTCACTTAAAAGGGCAGCAGGCTAGTTGCTAGCTGGCTCAGCACCCTAATTTCCAGCATGGCACGGATCTCAGGAACTGTCTTGCTTCTTATTTCCCCACCCTGGTGTGGCCACGGCTTGACAGAACTTGGTCAGTTACTGGGGCGGATGGCTAATTGCTGGTTGGCACTGCGCCCTAAGTTCCCACATGGCTGGGATCTCAGGAAACCCTCTTGCTACTTATTTCCCCACGCCGGGTTGACGGCAGCTTGACAGACCATGGTTGCTTACCAAGCAGAAGGCTAGTTGCTGGTTGGCTTCTTGCACTAAGTTTCAACATGTTGCAGATCTCAAGAAATGCTCTTGTTTTTATTTCCCCCCCAGGGATCGCCACGGCTTGCCAGACAATGGTCACGTACTAGGATGGCAGGTTAGTTACTGGTTGGCTTGGTGCCCTAATTTCCAATATGGCGTGGACCTCAGGAAATGCTCTAGTCTCCTATTTTCTGGCCCTGGGGTGGCCGTGGCTTTCCAGACCACAGTTACTTACCTGGGCGGTAGGCTAGTTGCTGGTTGGCTCAGTGCCCAAAAATCCAAAATGGCTTGGATCTCAGGACATGAACTTGGTTCTTATTTCCTCACCCTGGCATGTCTGTGGCTTGCCAGACAGTGGTGACTTCCCAGGGAGCCAGGCTAGTTGGTTATTTTTCCCCACCTTGGGGTTGCCGTGGCTTGCCAGATCATGGTCACTTAGCAGGGTGGCAGGCTAGTTGCTGGTTGGCTCAGTGCCCTACGGTCCAACATGGCACCAATCTCAGGAAAAGATCTTGCTTCTTATTTCCCCGCCCCAGTTTGGGAGAGGTTTGCCAGACCATGGTCACTTACCAGTGGGTCATGCTAGTTGCTGTTTGGCTCAGTGTCCTAAGTTCCAACGTGGCTTGGATGTCAGGAATCTCTTTTGCTTCTAATGTTCCTATGCTGGGGTGGACGTGGCTTGCCAGACCTCAATCACATTCCAGGGGGGCAGGTCAGTTGTGCTTGGATCTGTGCCCTAAGTTCCAACATGGCATGGATCTCAGGAAACCCTCTTGATCATTAATTCCCTGCCCTGGGGTGGCCGAACCATGCAGACCATGGTGACTCACCAGGTGGCAGGCTAGTTGCTGGTTGTCTTGTCTCCATAAATTTCAACATGGCATGGTTCTCAGGAAATGCTGTTGCTTCTTATTTCTTTGCCCTAGGATAGCAGCAGCTTGCAAGACCACGGTCACTTACCTGGGTGCCAAGCTAGTTGCTGGTTGTGTCAGTGCCCTAAGTTCCAAGATGGTGCGGTTCTCAATAAACACTTTTGCTTCTTATTTCCCCGCCCTGGTGTGGCAGCGACTTGCCAGACCACAGTCACTTACTTGGGGGGCAGGGTATTTGCTGGTTGGCTCTGAGCCCTAATTTAAAACATGGCGTGTATCTCAGCAAAAGCTATTGCTTCTATTTCCCTGCCCTGGTGTTGCCGTGACTTGACACATCACAGTCACTTACCGGGGCAACAGGCTAGTTGCAGGTTGGCTCTGTGCACTATGTTCCAACATGGCCAGGATCTCAGGAAATGCTCTTGCTACTTATTTCCCCACCCTGGGTTCACTGTGGCTTACCAGAAAATGGTCACTTCCCAGAGAGGCAGGCTAGTTGCTGGTTGGCTCGCCAACCTAAGTTCCTACATGTCGCAGATCTCAGGAAACGATCTTGCTTCTTATTTTCCTGCCCTGGGGTGGCCGCCGCTTGCCAGAAGTCGGTCACTTAATGGGGCAGCAGGCCAGTTGCAGGTTGGCTTGGCGTCCTAAGTTCCAACATTGCATGAATCTCAGGAAATGCTCTTACATCTTATTTCCTCGCCCTGGGGTGGCTGTGACATGCAGACCACAGTCCCTTACCAGGGCGGCAGGCTAGTTGCTGGTTGCCTCCATGTCCTAGGTTCCTACATATTGCTGACCTCAGGAAATGCTCTTGCTTCTTTTTTTACCGCCCTGGCATGGCTGCAGCTTGCCAGATCATGGTCACTTACCATGGTGGCAGGCTAGTTGCTGGTTGACTCAGAGCTCTAAGTTCCTACAAGGCATGGATCTCAGTAAACACTCTTGCTTCTTATTTGCCTGCCCTGGGGTTGCCGTGGTTTGCCAGAACAGGGTCACTTACCAAGGAAGCAAGCTACTTGCTGGTTGGCTAGGTGTCATAAGTTCCAACATGGAACAGATCTCAGGAAATGCTGTTGCTTATTATTTTCCTGCCCTGGGTGGGCTGCAGCTTGCCAGAGAATGGTCACATAACAGATTGGCAGGCTAGTTACTGGTTGGATTGGCACCCTAAGTTCCAACATGTCCCAAGTCTCAGGAAACAATATTGACTCCTATTTCCATGCAATAGGGTGGCCGGGATTTGCCAGACCATGCTCACTTACTGGGGGGGGCATACTAGTTGCTGGTTGGCTCGGCTCCCTAAATTCCAGCATGGCGAGGATCTCAGGAAATGCTCTTGCTTCTTATTTCCCTGCCCTGGAGTGGCCCCGGCTTGCCAAACTACAGTCACTTACCAGGGTGGCAGGTTAGTTGCTGAATGGCTCTGCACCCTAAATTCCAAGATGGTGCAGATCTCAGGAAATGCTCTTGCTTCTTATATCCCTGCACTGGGGATGTAGTGACTTGCCAGACCACAGTCACTTACCTGGGCGGCAGGCTAGTTGCTGGTTGGCTCAGGGCCCTAAGGTCCAAAGTGGCAGGGATATCAGGAAATGCTGTTGCTTCTTATTTCCCCTCCCTGGGGTTTTAGAGGCTGGCCAGACCACAGTAACTTACCAGGGCGTCAGGCTAGTTGCTAGTTGGCTCTGTACGCTAAGTTCCAAAATGGTGCGGATCTCAGGAAATGCCCTTCCTTCTTATTTCCCCTCATTGGGGTTGTAGCGGTTTGCCAGACCACAGTCAGTTACCAGGGCGGCAATCTAGTTGCTGGTTGGCTTTGCACAATAAGCTCCAACATGGTGAGGATCTCATTAAATGCTCTTTCTTCTTATTTCCCATCCCTGCGGTGGCCGAACCTGGAGACCATAGTCACTTATCTGGGCGGCAGGCTAGTTGCTGGCTGCCTGGGCACCTTAAGTTCCAACATGGTGCAGATCTCAGGAATTGCTCTTGCTTCTTATTTCCCCAAACTGGGGTTGTCGAAGCTTGCCAGACCACAGTAACTTACCAGGGCAGCAGGCTAGTTGCCGGTTGGCTGGGCACCCTAAGTTCCATCATATTGCATATCTCAGGAAATGCTCATTGTTCTTATTTGCCAGCACTAGGGTGGCCGAACCAGCCAGACCACAGTCACTTAGCAGGGCGGCAGGCCAGTTGCTGATTGGCTCGGTGCTCAATGATCCAACATGGTATGGATCTCAGGAAACGCTCTTGGTTCTTATTTCTCTGTGCTGAGGTGTCTCTGTCTTGCCAGACCACAGTCACTTACCAAAGGCAGTAGGCTAGTTGCTGGTTGGCTCAGCGCCCTAAGGTCAAACATGGTGGGGATCTCAGGAAATGATCTTGCTTTTTATTTCCCCACCCTGGTGTGGGCACGACTTGCCAGACCACTGTGAGTTACCAGAGCAGTAGGCTATTGCTGGTTGGCTAGGCTCCCTAAGTTCCATCATGGCAGGGATCTCAGGAAATGCTCTTGCTTCTTATTTCCCCACCCTGGGGTAGCCACGGCTTCCCAGACCACGGTCACTTACAAGTGATGCAGGCTACTTGTTGCTTTGCTTTGAATCCTAAGTTCCAACATGGCGGGGATCTAAGGAAATGCTCTTGCTTTTTATTTCCCTGCCCTGTGGTGGCCTCGGCTTGGCAGACAACAGTCACTTACCAGGGCAGCAGGCTAGTTGCTGGTTGGCTCTGCACAATAAATTGCAACGTGGTGCAGATCTCAGGAAATGCTCTTTCTTATTAATTTCCTGCCCTGGGGTGGCCTCAGCTTGCCACACCACAGTCACTTAACAGGGCAGCAGGCCAGTTGCTGGTTGGCCTGGCGCCCTAATTTCCAAAATTATGCAGATCTCAGGAAACTCTCTGGCTTCTTATATACTCACCCTGGGGTGGCAGCTGCTTGCCAGACCATAGTCACTTAACAGGACAGCAGGCTAGTTACTGATTGGATTGGCGACCTAAATTCCAACATGGTGTGGATCTCAGGAAAATCTCTTGCTTCTTCTTTCCCCACCCTGGGCTGGCCACAGCTTGGCAGACCAGTCACTTAACAGGGCAGCAGCCTGGTTGCTGGTTTGCTCAGGGCCCTAAGTTCCATCATGGCAGGTATCTCAGGAAATGCTCGTGCCACTTATTTCTCACCCTGGGGTGGTGGTGGCTTACCAGACAACAGTCATTTACCAGGGCTGCAGGCTAGCTGCTGGTTGGCTTGGCACCCTAAGTTGCAACATGTTGTGGATATCAGGAAATGCTCTTGCTTCTTGTTTTACCACCCTGGCGTGGCTGCGGGTTGCCAGACCACGGTCACTTACAATGGTGGGAGGCTAGTTGCTGGTTGACTCAGCACCCTAAGTTCTTACATGGCGTGGATCTTAGTAAACACTCTTGCTTTTTATTTTCCTGCCCTAGGGTTGTGGCAGATTGCCAGAACATGGTCACTTACCCGGGCAGCAAGCTACTTGCTGGTTGGATAGGTGCCATAAGTTCCAACATGGATCGGATCTCAGGAAATGCTATTGCTTATTATTTTCCTGCCCTGGGTGTGCTGCAGCTTGCCAGAGAATGGTCACATACCAGAGTGGCAGGCTAGTTACTGGTTGGTTTGCAACCCTAAGTTCCAACATGGCACAGATCTCAGGAAATGTTCTTGCTTCTTATTTCTCTGCACTGGGCTGGCCACAGCTTGCCAGACCACAATCACATACGAAGGGGGCAGGTTAGTTGCTGGTTGGCTCAGCGCCATAAGTTAAAACCTGGCCTGAATATCAGGAAACGCAGTTTCTTCTTATTTTCCCACACTGGTGTGGCTGCAGCTTGTGAGAACCCAGTCCCTTACCAGGGTGGCAGGTTCGTTTGTGGTTGGCTGTATGCCCTAATTTCAAAAATGACGTGGATCTCAGGAAATGCTCTTGCTTATTATTTCCCTGCCCTGGCATTGCTGCGGCTTCACAGACCACTGTCACCTACCAGGACGGCAGGCTATTTGCTGGTTGGCAGAGCCCCCTAAATTTCAACATGGCACAGATCTCAAGAAATGCTGTTGCTTCTCATTCTCATCCCTGGGATGGAAATATCTTGCCAGAGCATGGTCACTTACTAGGGGGACTGGCTAGCTCCTGGTTGTCTCAGTGTCCTTAGTTCCAACAGAGTGCAGTTCTCACGAAACACTCTTGCATCTTATTTCCCCTCCCTGGTGTGGCCGCGGATTGCCAGACCACGGTCTGGCAGGTTAGTTGCTGGTTGGATCGGTGCCATAAGTTCGAACATGGTGTGGATCTCAGGAAAAGATCTTGCTTCATATTTCCCCTCCTGGGGTGGTGGCGGCTTGCCAGACCGTGGTCACTTACTGCGGTGGCAGGTTAGTTGCTGGTTGGATCAGTGCAATAAGTTCCCACATGGCGCAGATCTCAGGAAATGCTCTTGATGCTTATTTATCCACCCTGGGGTGGCGGGGACTTGTCAGAGCATGGTCAGTTGCCAGGGCAGCATGCTTGTTGCTGGTTGGCTCTAAGCCCAAATTTCAAAAATGGTGCAGATCTCAGGAAAAGCTCTGGCTTCTTTTTTCCCCACCATAGTGTGGCTGCGGCTTCACAGACCACTGTCACTTATCATGGTGGCAAGGCAGTTGATGGTTGGCTTGGTGCCCTAAGTTCCAAAGTGGCTCGGATCTCAGGAAACACTCTTGCCTCCTATTTCCCCACCCTGGAGTCGCTGCCAGATCATGGTCACTTACCGGTGTGGCAGGCTTCTTGCTGCTTGGCTCCTCTCCCTAATTTCCAACATGGTGCTGATCTCAGGAAACGCTCTTCCTTCTCTTTCCCCACCCTGGGGGGGGGCCTTGGCTTGCCAGACCACAGTCATTTACCGGGGCAGCAGGTCATTTGCTGGTTGGATTGGTGCTATAAGTTCAAACATGGCGTGCATATCAGGAAATGCTCTTGTCTCCTATTTCCACACCCTGGAGTCACTGCGGCTTACCAGACAATGGTCACTTAATAGGGTGATAGGCTAGTTGCTGGTTGGATCAGCGCCCAAAGATCCAAAATGGGCTCGATCTCAGGAAACGCTTTTGCTTTTATTTCCCCACCCTGGCGTTTCCAAGGCTTGCCAGATGATGGTCACTTACCTGTGTGGCATGCTAGTTGCTGGTTGGCTCGATGCCCTAATTTCAAAAATGACGCGGATCTCGGGAAAAGCTCTTGCTTCTTATTTCCACATCATTGCATGGCCGCAGCTTCACAGACCACTGTCACTTATCAGGGTGGCAGGCTAGTTGCTGGTTGGCTCAGCCCCCTAAATTTCATCATGGTGTGGATCTCAGAAAATACTGTTGCTTCTTATTTCTTCACCCAAGATGGCCGTGGATTGCCAGACCATGGTCACTTACCAGGGCAACAGGCCAGTGTCTGGTTTCCTCTGTGCCCTAAGTCCAACAGGGCATGGTTCTCACCAAACACTGTTGCTTCTTATTTCCACATCCTGTGGTGGCCACAACTTGCCAGACAACAGTCACTTACCAGGGTGGCAGGCTAGAATCTTCTTGCTTCGGTGCCCTAATTTCCAACATGGCATGGATCTCAGGAAAAGCTCTTGGTTTTCTTTCCCTGCCCTGGGCTTGCTGTGGCTTGCCACAACAGGATCACTTACCAGGGAGGCAGGGTACTTGCTGGTTGGCTCAGTGACGTAAGTTTCACCATGGCGTGGATCCCTGAAACACTCTTGCTCCTTGTTTCCCCATTGTGGTGTGTCTGTGGCAAGGGAGAACACAGTAACTTACCAGGGAGGCAGGCTGGTTGTAGATTGCTCAGCACCCTATGTTCCAGTATGGTAGGATCTCAGGAAACACTCTTGCTTCTTATTTCCCTGCCCTGTTGTGGCCACCTATTGCTAGACAACACTCACTTACCAGGGCGGCAGGCTAGTTGCTAGTTGGCTTAGCGCCCTAAGTTCCAGCATGGCATCAGTCTCAGAAACTGTCTTGCTTCTTATTTCCCCGCCCTGGTGTGGCCGCAGTTTGAGAGACCACAGTCACTTGGCAGGGTGGCATGCTAGTGCTGGTTGGATCAGCACCCTAGGTTCCAACATGGCGGGCATTTCAAGA
>PVJX010036755.1:0-17375 GCA_004027295.1 Dolichotis patagonum | reverse complement strand
ACACACACACACACACACACGCACACACACACACACGCACACTCAGGAAATACTTTTTCAGTTCATACTAATATTTTAAATCCAAACTCAGGACTTTTACTTAATCTCTTTTATATTACTGCTGTGTATACTGTCTGCTATGTTACAGATCCACCTTCTCGAAAGCACAAAGGATGATAGAATGTTCCGTGAGTGCCCATTTGCTTTGCCTCTTACTGAACTTCGAAGATGGAAAACAACGCCACTGTTAAGATTAAGCTAGAAGGAAAACAACAGAAAATAAATACTCCTACCAACAATGCCTTAAGAAAAACGGAAAGTGGAAAAAGATTTAAATCAAAAGACAGTGTTCTCAGAACTGTCACACTGACCCTGCCCATTACAAAGGTTGAAAACAGCGGAATTCAGCTGGTCACTGTCCAGTGGCTTGGAGCTGGGACCGCGGTCAGTTGGTCTACAGTGGTGTGTCCCTGTCCTTGTCACCTTGCACCTAACCTGAGCCCAGCACGGGCCTTACAATCTTGCTGGTGATAGATAGTCATTTTTGTAATCACTTCCTTACGAGGATTTCACAAGAACAGCATTCTCTGAAGTCTTCGTGTTGATGACATTTTGTGGTGGCCTTGTATACTTATTGGCTAGTTCTACTGGACGTAAAATCTTGTATTTCATCTCTTTCCTGAGTATATTAAATGTTACTCCGTTTTCTTCTGTCACAAAGAAATACACACAAAAGAATCTAATGACAAATTTCCCTTTGTGAGGCAGGCAGTCTTTTTGCCTATTCAGTTTTTTTGCCTATGCAGTCTATTCAGGTTTTTCTTCTCTATCTTTAAAAT
Source organism: Dolichotis patagonum (assembly GCA_004027295.1). Classification (NCBI taxonomy): domain Eukaryota; kingdom Metazoa; phylum Chordata; class Mammalia; order Rodentia; family Caviidae; genus Dolichotis; species Dolichotis patagonum. The sequence continues at coordinate 16,536 of PVJX010036755.1, read as the reverse complement.
CAAATAATTGTATTAGAATATCTGGATGCCGGTTGATCGCCATTGAGAGTCTCAGGCATACAGTACATGTTTTTAATGCATATTTTCAAACTTTTTTTCATTTCAATAAATTTTCTGCAAGGTATAACTTTAGTACTAGGTTCTGGTTATTTTTCAGACTCTTATAACCTGTATGTTGGATTCTGTTTGCCTAGTTTCTTTTGCCAATTTCTCTCAAATATTTCCCATCTCTTTCTTCATTTCTTGTGGATTTAAAAATGCTTCTGTTTCCTACTTTCCCTTTCTTTTCAACAATTATTGGCTGTGTTTATTTGCAGTTGCTTTTCTTTCACTTTAATATCCATTATGAAATTATTTTCCTTCTTATTTCTAACCACAATTTCTGTCTCCCATTCTGAGTTTTTCTCATTTGTGGCTTGTATAACTTTTCCAGTGTCTTTGAGTTCATTTCACAAAGGCCTGTTGCAGCTTTGGTCTCTTTATTTTTCATTTTCATATTGATTGGTTTATTTTTGGTTTTTTGAGACAGGACCTTGTCGTGTAGTCCAGCCTAGCCTTGAACTCATGACTATCCTCTTGCTTGACTCTCCAAAATTCTGGGATTATAAGCGTATACCACTAAACCTAGTGGATCTCTTTATTCTAGTATGTTTTTCTGTTTTTCTTTGTGTGAATGTGAGTAAACTAAATTTTTAGGATTATTGTTATATAGCGTTGTCTTGGCCCAGTTCCTACTGATAAAACGAAGTGCTAATGTGTGACACTGGCTCACAGTTTAGAGCCCCCGTAGCACAAGGCTGGCATCTGCTGGGCTCTGGTGAGGGTCTCCAGCTATATCACAATATGGCAGATGGCATCATGGTGGCTGTGTGCTCACAGTGAGAGAGGAAGAGATGAGATGGCCAGACAAGGAGCAAGAGGGGCGCAGGGATCAGGCTTGGTCTTTTTGTAACAGCCCACTTTCCTAGGAACCAGGCAAAGTCCCTGAAAATAACTGTTCTGAAGGCAGGAACCCAACCACAGTCCCCCTCCCTCCAGATCCCACCATCTACTGCTCCTACCACTGCCACACCACCATGCTGGAGATCTCGCTTCCGGCACTGGATCTTTGGCAGGTGGTCAAACCATATCTAGCGATAGCAGTGTGACACACACACACACAGCCTTAGCAGAGCCCTTGTAAGCTCTGTAAACCAACAAAACACCCCTCAGCCTCTTCCCTGTCCAGTACCCCAGGGAAGTGGATCCCAGTGATTCATCAGAGAGCTGTATCACACCTAGGTTCTGTTCCAGGAGGTCTGGAGTAAGGTCAGAGGTTCTGCATTCTCTCAGCCTTTGGGTGAGCTCACTGCAGTGCTCCTCAGACCACATCTCCTGGTAAGTGTCACCTTGCGGTCGCCCTGAATAGTTTTCCAAGTACACATTGCTCTTTTCAGAGTTGGTGATTATTTTACCAATGAACAAAACTGAAATTTGATAGAACCTGTTCTAAGAGAAGTACTACTTTATACAATAGCACAAACATTCTTAGTAACCCTCACTATTAGCATGTGTATAAATGATGAAATAGACTTAGGTGGATCTGTACTGAGGGTGGAACTGGCATGCAAACTTGACATTTTAAACTGTATTTTGTTTTTCTACTGACCCATAATAGAAACCTGAATTTTTGACCCAAAACCACTCTCTCCCTGTGCTACATCTTGGTGCCTTTACCAGGGCATATACATTTTCCTTTCTTTGGATGTCACCATCTTTTCTCTCTTTTTATCCAAAATAGTCGTTTTTGAATTTGTAAAGAATTTCTCTCCCTGGAGCCTATGGCAGCATGCTAATCAGTTGGGGGACACCGGGTAATAACTTCAGCCTAATCTCACCCGGAGAAGCATAGCTGTGTTTCCCAGGCTTCTATTTAAAAAGCAAGGAAACCAGTACATGGCTTAGGAAAATCCTTCCTCGCCGCACAGCTGTGCCCTGAGTGTCACAGTGCTGCTTCTATTTACTTAAATGGAATAAAGTTTGCTTAACACACAGCGTGCCTGCAGATTTGATCTACTGCTCTGCCGTCTAGTCTCAGGCTGAGTAAGTGATGTTAATTGGCTCTGAGAAGGTTTTAGGAATAAAGAATAGTCGTGTTGTGTTACCAGGGGAAAAAGGATTGTGACAGTTTTTCAAAATATTAAATTAAAGATTAAGCAAATGAAGCATCAGTTAGGATTCCTGAAAGTGCCCGGAGCTGCGGGGCCATCTGTGAGCTCACCGCCTTTGCACGGCAGCTTCTTTCACAAGCAAAGTGGGACCTTCCCCATGGCAGAGCGCTGGGCCCGGTCCGCACAGGTGTGCGGCTGTAATGGAGGCTGCCATCTTGCTGCCAACCCCGACTCTTGGCCACAGGGATGGCCAGGGGCACAGTGCCCACCTAGCTAACCACAGAGCTCCCATATCCTGTCACAGGTGACCAGTCCAGGACTAGGAATCTACATGCCACAGTTCAAGCCATCTTCCCCAGGATTTTCTAACAGGAACCTGGGGAAGAGGCCCAGTGTCTCCCATGACCAGAATGGGGTGAGAGGAGCAGCTAGGTCTCCGTCCTGTGGCAGGGGAGGAGGCAGAGCAGCTGATGCAGAGAGACCAGGAATGAGGATGGAGAGCTGGACCTGGAGCCTATGACAAACAGTTCTGCAGGCCCTGTTAGCTGCCCTCCCTGTGGTAGGCCTGGGAGTCAACTGACCTTATAGTCCATAGGCCGGAAATGGCTCTGTCCCACTTAGGACAGGAGAGTGAACTGAACAGGTGTGAGCCGTTCTCTAATCCACCTCCCCAGGTGGCCACTAGGCCAGAAAGGCTTTGACAAACGCGAAAACAGGAAATGCAGTCTGTGTTTCCTTTAAGAGCAAAGCTGTGCACGAACGGAGAACACCTGTCTGACTGTAATTATGAACAGTGAGCTTATCTGTAGGACTAGACTGTCAGGGTGAGATCGGATGAACCACAAGGCACATAAGACTCAGGTAAGCAGACAGCAGCCGGAAGGTACCTGAGTGAGTACCACAAACTGGGGGCTTTAGACAACAGAAATTTATTCTTTCACAGTTCTAAAGAGCAGGAAGAACACACCCTCTGAAGTCTCCAGGGACGGATCCGTCCCTGCCTTGTCAAACGCCTGGTGGCTCCAGGCTGTGTTGAATTGTGGGTCCAAAACCCCAGGTTCCTCCACTTCCGTCTTCACATGGCCTCTTTCTGGGTGTCTGTGTGTCTGTCTTCTCCTGTAAAGACTCCAGTCTGGTGAGAATAGAGCCTACCTCACTCCCACGTGGCCCCGTTGTATCTAATTATATTTGCAGAGACCCTACTTCTAGACAAGGAGGTCACACTCTAAGAAACCGGAGGTTAGGACTTGGATCTATCTTGTCAGCAGACGCCATTCAGCTGGTTACAGGCGGTGTACTCATTCTCAGCACCTCCTCATGTCAGTAGTAAAGTCTCAGTGCAAATAGCACCCTGCTCTGACTCTGGAACCAGCCACTCCCCAAGCCGAGGGTGCAGACTCCCCCACAAGGGAATCACAAGAAGAGACAGGGGTCCGGGCACAGCCTGGGAGGAGGCTCCTGGAGGACCTCGAGATGCTGAGGAAGGGTTGGATTCCTGCATTTCACCTCCCGGTCTCCAGCAGCAGCTGAATCTGAGACAATGCAAACAGATCCACAGAATCAGCCCCATAGTCCAATTTCTTGTAGGTTCATACAAGAACAGTCCACAAGTACATCTGCTCCTCCCTGTCCAGGTGAACCGGGCTTTGGAGCAGCACTGACCGGCAATTTCAGCATCCGCCTTGCAGGGCAGGGAGGCTGGACACTTAGCTGCTGGACCCTTTCCTGTCGCCCACTTTTCTAGCCTGGCTCTCTGAGTCCTGAGGTGGGCGGAGAGGGCCTGATCCAGCTTCTTTCTTCTGTTCCCTAGCTTTGAAAGCTCCCATCCCCGAAGCCCCTGTCCTTACAGCTGCCCGAAGTCAGGGACAGATGTTCCCCAAGGCTCTGTGGATAGAAATACTCCAGGCCCCACAGAGGACTTGCAGAGGATAACAATTCAGAGAAGCCTTTCCGAGAATCAAATGCTGTCCCCATGTTTTCATGCTAACTCGCTGACCCTGTCCCTCCCCACTACCCTCTGCCCTCGGCTCCCACCAGGGGAGGGCGGGCAGTGTCCTCAAAGGGAAGTAGGAGGACTGGGAGGGGAGGACCAGCCCTGCCTGGCTCTCCCTGACTGGGGAGTTGAGCACCGGCACCTATAAGAGCAGACATGTGCCTGGACAGCCCAGCTGCCCCCGCCTTCTCACAGGGTCCCTCCAGGGCCCTGGCCAGCTGCAGCTGTGGGAGCACAGTCAGGCTTTGTGGAACCAGAAAATGAGGGAGTCAAAGCCCAGGGAATTAGAGCCTGTGTGTTAATTGGATCTGCACAGAGGTCTCAGCAGAAACTGCCAAGTCTGCCTCACACCCCTCCTAGTCCCCCAGGCCAGCTGCAGCTCAGAATCCCCAGCTCCTCAGGGACTCCCCACGAAGGGGGCAGGGCCCTCAGTTCCACCCACCTTGCCCCTTTGCACTGCCCGAAGAGCACAGACACCCCATCCTGAAAACAAGGGAACTCAAGCCACACAGCTGAGCAGGCTCCTGCTTCCCCAGCGAGGGTGCAGCAGAGCAGGGATCCAGGGCAGGCCACCACTGACCACAGGGCCTCCCCACTGGTGCTCACCGTCCCCTTGGCCTGGGAGTTCCGCTTTGACATAGGTGGAGTTAACTGTGCAGTGTTGCTGACGGCTTTGGGAATGGCTTCCCCACTGTGACTTAGCCAGATGGGACACTTCATGTTGTTCCAAGGGGAGGATATACACAGTGTCAGCTTTGCTGACATGGGGACACAGCTCCTGACACCCACAGCTAAAAGAGGAAAGGTTCAACTTAGCTCCCAGTTTCAGAACTCTCAGTCCAAGCTCAGCTGGCCCCCAGGAAGGAACATCGTGGCGGAAGGGCGTGGTGGAGCAAAGACACTTACTTCAAGGTGGCCAGGAAGCAGAGCAGGGGAGCAGTGCCGGGGAGGAGGGGCCAGCATCAGACATAGACCCCAAGACTGTGTCTCCATGACCCACCCAGACACACCTATGAGTGTGCTCCTCCTATCTCCTAGAGAGACCCCAAGGTGAATCTAGTTGACACTTGACCCAACCACCACTGGGTGTTACTGGAATTTGGCAGGTAAAGTTGTGGGTGCTGGTAAGCATCCTATAATGCAAACGACAGCCCCTAAACCAAGAATCATCCATCCAAAGTGTTCGTCTTGTTCAAGATGTGAAACTCTTCCCTGTAGGACCCTGCCAGGGAAAAGCCCTACCTACCAGTGTCCTAAATTAATCCAATTACTGCTATCAGGGAGCACAGCTATTTTAGCTAATTGTGCACCCATTCATTTGACTAGTACTTACCGTGAATGCCAACTGCACATGAAGGTTCCCTTTAATGCTGCCGATTTAACAATGAACTAGATGGACAGGTTTCCACTCACTTGGAGCTTATGTTCTAGAAGGGGATGGGGTAGGAAACTGTCTTGGTTACTTTTCTCTAGTTGCTGAGACAAAATACCCAACACCCAAAATGAAGGAAGCGAAGATTTATTTAGCTTACAGTTTGTGGAGGTTTCAGTCCATAATCAGCGGGCTCCCAAGCAGGTGGCATGACAGTGGGGCAACACTTAGGGAAGCAGGCAGCAAAAGCAGCAATGGTACAGTGATGAACCACTGCAAAGTCTTTAAGAAGTGAGTGATGTGGGCATTCAGGAGAGTCCTAACCCAGGGTGATCAGTGTCTGTGTAGACACGGGAGCTCTGGACAGAAACAGCTGCACACCGAGAGAAAGAGATACGAGGACGCTGGCAGCAGTTAGGACAATTCTTCTGTAACCGAGGAACGCAGAGATTGCCACAAAGCTCTAGAAGCTAGGACAGAGGTCTGGAACAGATTCTCCCTCACAGACCTCTGAAGGAATCCACCCTCCTGACACCCTGGCCTGGAACTTCCAGCCTGCAGAACTGAGGCAGTAACGTCCTGCTGTTTCCTCTACTCGGTCCATACACTTGCTTGGCTGATGGTCGGGACTGTCACCCCAGGGAGGAGTAGTGGTGCCTTGGGCTCTGTGGTAAAAGTGGGGTAGAAAGAAGAGCAGAGACAGGGCACATGTTGTGTCCCTGACACAGGACACGTGGATGGAGACAGCACCCAGGACAGCTCCTGGATTAGGACTGAGCAAAGGAGAACTAGGAGGAGGTGGTCTGGGCAGGGAGGGAAGGGGGCCAAGTGGCTTAGCCTGGACTTCTGTCAGGGTCAGCTGGATTGGGGTGGGAGAGGGAGACTGATAGAGTTGTCACATTTATCAGACCTTTGAATGGATGGCTTCCCTATTTGCATAGTTTCGCTATTCAGTGGGCACCGGCCAGTGACAGGGTGTGCTCTGAATTTTAAGTGACTGATCACCCTGGAAGGACACCCCTCCCTCCAGTGCCCTTTCAGGGGAGAAGCAGGAGCGCAGTGACTTGCAGGCCCTGGAAATTCACAAGCTCACCTGGGCCTCTGGCGACCCTCCTACCTGCTAAGGGAACAGTTCCCTGACCACATGGCCAGGCTGGTGCCTGAAAATGACTGGGTGGCACCCCACGCTGCCCCTTTGCTCTCAGCCTGCTGCCCTCCTCAGGCCCCAACCAGGAGGGCCTAAGTCCTTGCCTGGGACTTCCTGGACAGCAGAGGTGGAGGTTGGGTCCCCTGGGTCCCTCCAGAGAATTTCTGAAGGTTAATATCTTTTCAAAAGACAGCCAGTTCTGCCTTGTCATTTTTCACTTCTTCCTAATTCAGGGAAAATGCAAAGTCTTATTCCCGCTCAGAGACAAGTGCCTGGGGGTCAGGGATGGGAGCAGAGGGGAGAGGCCACTGCACTTGGAACTCTCAGCTGGGGCCCGCGTCCTCCCCCACGGAAACCTCCAGTCACCAGCCAGCCACGCAACATCTGCGTTAGGAACTGCCATCCAGACAGGTTGAACAATTTGTTCAAGTAGCCTAAAGATCATAGAAAAAACAACTTAATCCTGAGGTCATCTTCGATGTCTGGGGCCACTCGGCTGCTGCCCTAACAACTTGCCAACTCAGCCTCTGCTCCCTGGCAACGTGCTGCCATGAAATCTGTGTTTTGGGAACTACTGACCTCCCACAAAGATTTTGCAATAGAATAACCACTGTTAATTTCCTGCCATCTTGTTTTGAAATTCTGTATTGCTTTGATTGGGTTTTTAAAAATTCTTTTTAAAAGAAAAAGAAAAACATTGGTCTCTGTTATAGTTTATGTTTAGATGTCCCCCTAAAACTTCATGCAGTCAGGGTGGTGGGCTTCTAGAGTCTGTGAATGACTCACGGTCCAGTGCTGGGATTATGGGTGTGAGTGCTACACCCAGTGAGTGTGGCAGACCTACAATATAAGGGACAGAGTCTTCTTTCTGTGCTCCTCCCCTTTTGCCCCTTTTGCTCTTGTTGCTTGTGCTGTTTTCCATCTCTGTGAACTGTTGCCCTCTACCACATCACCCTGTCCTGGAGCCAGATGATTATGGACTGAAACTTCCACAAACTGTGAGCTAAATAAACCTTTCCTTCCCTGTCTTTGGGAGTCAGGTATTTTGTCAGGTATCAGCAGTGAGAGAAAAGTAACCAGGACAGTCACTGCCAGGGCCTCCCTCTGTTGGGTCCACAATTGTGCAGCCTTCGACTGGTCTTGGAGGCTGCCACTTCTCTGCAGGTGGATGACGGTGACAGTGACAGCGTTCATGCCAGGCTCCGCCGTGTCCTTGTCACATCAGATAGCTCTGCTCTGGCCACCTGTTGAACTCCGGATTTGTTTCGCCATCGTCTCAATTGCAGGCTGGGAAAACTTGTAACTCAGTGAGCTCGGCGTTGGCTTTCGAGGTGCAGAGGTTCTGGTTTCAGTAGCGTGGAGGCTGCTCAGGGACAAGGTCTGTTTAAATCGACCAGCGCTCTGCAGTCTGAGGGCAAAGGGAGAGGACATAAACTCACTGTCACCTACCACAGAGCTAAGACTGTCCAGGGCACTCAGCTCAAGAGAAGGCCACTGAGCAGCCCCTCCTGGACAAGGGTGTAAAGTATGTTTAAAGCACTCTTGGCTCCGACCGGTCCAGTTTTCCCTGATGCAATCACCAAGCTCTTTAGTGGGTCTCGTCATCAGATAAAAAGTTATTTTATTTAACACATGCATGAGCCTGGTACAGTTCTGTGCGATGAGCAAACGTCCAGTCAGCAGCCCGCAGACTCTGACTGCAGAGGGGCACTGTTGCCGTCCACATCTCCTCCACGAGGAAGCGAGGATGGAGAACCATCCGAATCCACGAATCCACCGGGACCCAAACTTCAGCTCCACCCTGCTGCTTCTACAGCGCAAAAGAAGATGGGGAAAGAGTGCCAAGGCTGGACAGGAGGCCAAGTAGGAGGAGGAAAACAATGAAAAGAGGGTCCTTATTTCTTCAAGGTTCTTGGTTACGTTCCCAAAACCTCATCCTGGCGTTTTTTCTCTGTCCTCCCACTCCAGCACTTCCTCCTTGCTCCCTCAGCGCAAAAACTCTGCTTTCAGGCCTCGCAGTCATCCAGTCCTCCTCTTTGGCTTACTAATAAGTGTGTCTCTATTTCTGGATTAAGTTATTACTCATCATGATTGGAACAAATAGACTCGTTTGATCTCTGGCAAACAGTGTCTCTCTAAGATGTAAAAGTGACAAGATCATTTCTGATTGACAAAAGCAGTTAGCTTCAAGAATAGTCTGGGATAAATGGGGCATTAAAGATGGGCTCCTTTCCTCATTCTTGAACCTCTGACCAGTGTTAGGAGTAGATCAGACATGTTCCTGGGGGGAGAGAGAGGGGCTGTGATCAGAAGCTCCCGGGTTTGAGTCTGATAAACTGACGTGTGTTCTAAACTTGAAATGCTTCTCCTAGGCTGTTAGTATCCATTTATCTTACCACTTCTCCTGGTACCGTATACTTCCCATCTCTCCCTTGTGTGCATTCTCCCTTCCCTGCTAACTCAACCTGGACCTCACTGGTTAGCAAATAATTTACACTTTTTTAAAAGCCCCTGTTCCCTATACCCGTGGCTTTCTGCTGAACTTCCAGCACCGCATCGAAGCCTGGTCTAGACCCACAGCCTGCCAGCTCAGCTCTCTCCTCCCCGTTCTTAACCATGCAACACTTCGGACTCCGGATGCAGTAAGATCCTGGTCTCCACTCTCCGTTGGTCCTGAGGGCTCTTCTCATTGGCTTCACCGCTTCTTGCTTAGCTGAGCATGCCCACCCACCCCCAGGACCACACCCTAATCTTGACATGGGTGGATACACCGCCTTGCTTGCCAAAAAGGAGTCTGCAGACATGGGAGATGATCTTGGGTTGGTCAGTTAACAGTGTGATCATGAAGCTTTATGAGAAGGCAGCAAGGGCATCAGAGTCAGAGCAGAGAAGATGTGGGGTTGGGGTGGCAGGGGAGAGAGCGAGATGCGGGGGAGAAGATGGAGAAAGAGCCCTCAGGTGATGCTGCACCACTGGCTGTGAAGATGGGCCCGAGGGATGTTCGTGGCCTTTGGAAGCTGGAAGAAGCAAAGCTTTTTTTAGTGGCTCTCATGGTGTTACAGCAAAATGGACCAAACACGGGAAGAAACAGCACTGAGGAGGTTTAGGAGGCAGTTTATTACACTGGCGGGCTTGGCTGGAATCTCTCCCAAAGAGTCAGCCCTGCCTGGTGGGGTGTCAGATCTTTTAGATGGGGAGCAAAGGGGAAGTGCAAAGGCAGACTGAGCAAGTTATGACTGGAGGGTGGGGGACATCATGGGTTGCCGAGGGACTTTAAACATCTCCAGTTACATTGCAAGGCCATCAGTTAAACATGCCTGGGTTACACAGAGGAAGGAATATTCTGTTACCAGGCTTGTCCTGGACACAGACATGCCCACCAGGTCTCGGCTGGCATCCTTGGCAGGCTTTTAGTTAAAGTTTTAATTTCCATTTTGTTGGTAAGAGAAAACCCTGGAGTCTCCGAGGGAAAGCAGCCCTGCCCACTCCTTGATGTCAGCCCTCCAAGGGCCAATTTGGAGCTCTCCTCTCCACAGCGGGCAGAGAGCACCGCAGGAACAAATGTGTGGGGAACTGAGGTAGAGGACCATGGTAGGCAGGCAGAGTTGGTGAGGAAAGGAGTGGGGATGTTTCACCCTCTGGAACAAGGCAGAGTCTGTTGTGGGTTCAGCTGTGTCCCCCAAAAGACTGTGTTGAAGTCCCAGCCCCAGGTCCCTGAGGATGTGACCCTGTTTGGACACTTTCTTTGCAGATGTACTAAGGCAAGGCCACACCTGGCTAGGCCGGTGACCACGCTCTGCCCACACAGCCGTCACTGGTGCTGTGAGATCCTCACCCTTCCTGTAGGTACTTGGCACCCTGTTCCCTTAGGGTCTGTCTTAGTTAGTTTCTCATTGCTGAGACAGAATACCAATGCCCGAAGTTAAGGGAGGAAAGGGTTATTTAGCTCACAGTTTGCGGAGGTTTCAGTCCATCATCAGCTGGCTTCCAAGGCTTGGCAGAAAGACATGGCAGAGGAGAGACAGCTCATGTCAGGCAGAAGGCAGCAAAGCAAGTGAGTAGCCACAGCTCTTTCTGCCCTTCTGTCTTACCCAGGCTACTTAGGGCAAGTGGCACTCACACCCTTCATCCTAGTGCCCTTGAGCCCAGCATCACACCATGAATCAATCCCAGCACCATGCACTCGAGACCCAGTCACCTCTGAAGGAGCCCCACCTATGACCGCATGAGGCTTCGGGGGTCATCTAGGCACAAGCTGTGACACAACCCCACCCAGTGACTCTGACCGCTGACCAGCAGGACAACACAACCAGCACTCAACCAGAGAGGTTCTGGAACCCTTGCTTTGCACAACACTCTCTCTGGGTGACTTCCCACCTCAGCTCACATTCTATGCCCTCCTCCTCCCATCCGGGTCTGCCTGGTGCCTCCCGTTCTTCCTAGTGTGGTCCTGGTTCTCCACGTGTTTGGCGTCACGTCAGGGTCTCACAGGTCTGGCTGAGGTTGCAAAGACCTCACCCGTGAATACCATCTGCGCCCTGGGCTCTGGGCAGGTACCAGAACCCCCAGCCCCTTCTTCAGAATCCAGAGTGGAGTTGTGATCTCCCCCACCCCTGGAGTCCTGTGGCATAGATGACCTGTCTCCATTTGGTGCTTCTCAGGCTGGCATCTTACAGACGCTTCAGCGTCTCCTGAACCCCCAAAAGCCCTGCCCCAAAGTGGCCTTGGAGCCAGCTGAAGGCAAGCACTTGGTCCTGCAGTGGTTGACTGTGTCAGTTTGAGGCATTTAGAAGCGTAACTAAATTGGCTTAGCAATTCCACCCCTAGGGTGTAGAGGACCCGCTAGGAGGGCCCGTCACTTGGATGTATAAGAGGGAAGGCGGAAGGACAGGCGACTTTCCGTCCTCTGGAGGAGCTCTAGGCTTCCCCTTCAGCTTGGGTGTCACCTCCTGGCTTCAGTGCAGACTCTTCGGCTTCTGCCTGGGATCCTTCAGCCTTCTGTCGCAGACCCACTGGCCTGTGGTGGGACTTGCAAGGGTCACTGCAGTGAACTCCAGACCTTGGACTGAGTCCTTCAACCTCCCGCATGCAGACACCTTCTGCACACTTCCTCACCCACTCTTTGGCTGACCATTGCAAGCCAGTCTTGTAATTTATTGTCTCGTGTTTTCTCTAGTAAACCCTGACTAATAAAGGTCCCATCACTCCCAAGCCTTTGGTTTTGTTTTGAGTGAACCTAGCATGAGCCATCGGCCCTGACGCGTTCTCTTCTGCTGTTGGGCAATTTTGTGGACCTTGATTATCTCATCTTGTCACCAGGGACAAGTTAATGTCCCGTTAACACTTCTGCTCATGGAGCAGCTGCCACCACAGCTCAGCTGTCCAGCGCCATCCAGTGCCGCCCAGTGCCGCCCAGTGGAAAGGGTCACTCTGGGTGTGAGGGACTCAGGAGACCCGGGCCCCAAGGTGGCCTCACCCATCGAGACCTTGGAGGGCATTTGCACCCAGGCCTGTGAGCCTCACCGCACACCTGTGCTTTACGATGAGCCCACCATTGGCGCAGAATGGCACCTGCAAACCCCCGGCCCTGCCACCTACTGGAATCTGTGGGTGCAACACCCCAATCTCCACACCAAGGTGACGGGTGAGCGCTCAGCGGTGCCTGTGTTCCCAACCGTGACCAAGTGGCTGAGGTGGGAAAGCATCAACTCACATGCAGGTGAGCATTTGGGGCTCTCAGGAGGGAGCCCAGGACCTGAGTCAGCTGAACGATCTGGGACGTCCCTGTCTGTCCCCAGCGGTCCTGTATCTCCCAGCATGGAGCACCAGCGCCGGCAGGCAAGGCTGCAGGGGTGTACAGGTCTGCGGCTAAGGAGACAGCGGGGCAGAGGGCTGGGGTGGCTACAGCAGATGCAGGGAAGTCTGCAGAGCCTCTCGCGTGGGCTTTGAAGCGAACCCGCAGCGTGGTTACTTCGTAACTCTGCCTGGGTCCCAAACCTCACGCAGCAGGGTCCGGGTCTCAGATAAGTCAAGCTATGGCTCAGTAGTGTGTTCCGTCCTGGCCCTAACGTGGCCAAGGGTGAGGCCGCCAAGGCGCAGAGAGGTTAATAAGGGAACAGGCCCCTGTGTCAGTGCCAACAAGAAAGCAGCGACCGCCAGAGACCTAAAGGGCCGACGCGTCGGGAGAGAACGCACAGGCGCTGGTCTCGGCTTCTCTGAAGAGTCTCCCCCGCTGTGTCCTTCGGTCTTCAGATGATGTCCCCTGACAAAGGAGATGGGGTAACACATTAAACATGCAACCCTTGCCTGGTGTGGTGGTACACATCTGTGATCCCCCCACTCAGGAAGCCGAGGCAGGAGAATCCATGAGCTGAAGACCACTTGGGCTACGTAGTGAGTTCAAGGCCAGCCTTCATTACACAGTGAGACCGTGTCTCAGAAAGAAGAAAGAAAGAAAGAAAGAAAGAAAGAAAGAAAGAAAGAAAGAAAGAAAAAATAAAAAAGAAAGAAAAAGAAAGAAAGAAGAAAGAAAAGAGAAAAGAAAAGAAAAGAAAAAGAAAAGAAAAAAAGGGGTGAAAAGAAGGAAGGAAGGGAGGAAGGAAAGAAGAAACGTTCTCAGTGGGCACGATCTTCTTGGGCTCTGGGTTCTTGAGGATCCTAAGTCCCAAACCAGATCAGAAACGAGCAGGCTGGTCCTTCCCGGTCCCTCACTGCTCCTGCCCCATGGGGCTGGACTCCCCAGAAGCCTGGCCGTCTTTGCAGAACCCGCCCCCCATGCTGACCTTTCACCCTTTTTCCCAGACTGCCCCGAGAAGTGAGTCTGTGGTCCCAGCCTCTAAGCTGTGCAGGAGAAGCCCAGTTCGAGTGTCCACCTTGACCGCCCTGGAACAGGAGAGGCACCCACCCGACCGGATCCCCCGAGAGCCCAAGGACCCCCACCCAGCCCAGTGGTGGAGATTCCACCCAACCCGTGGCAGTGTGACAAACACAGCTCCCTGATGAGGGCTGCTGTCTGACCCAGGGTCCCAACCCCCAAAGCCCCCCACTTATTCCTTGGGGCTGCAGGGGTCTCATGTGCCCTGGATGATGTCCCCAAAGGGTCTCCTGCAGGTTCCTGCTCCTCTTTCTCCCATTGCTGCCAACGCCCCAAGTTAAAAATGTCAACCCTGGCTGAATCTATGCCCAGGAGGTCCCGGTCCCTGCACCATGCATCCCTGTGCCCTCCTCCTCTGGGGGAGTCTCAGGGTCCTCTTGGGCATGGGAAGGGGGTCAGGGCACCCTCGGCTCCGCTGATCCCATCTGCACACCCAGTGCCTCTCAACACCGAGACCTGGCCGGGTAGGAGCACTGCCTGTGTGCACAGGTAAGGGCTCTTCACGGCGCGAGCACTGGACACGAACCCGTGACCGTGAGGGCACAGGAGAGGGACCGAGGTGGGGAGAAAGGGCCTTCTACTCCCCTGCGGGGGATTCGGGGCAGACAGAAGCCCAGGGCCCTGGCAGCCCCACTTTCTTGTGGGACGTGTGAGGTCCAGGGCTGCACAGGAAGTGGGATTTTATCAAAGGAAAGATCTGTTGTTCTTTTCCCGCAGAGAACCTCTCCAGTGGGGTAAACTTCTGACCTTAGGAAAACCCAGCTCCGCTCTGATTCTGGCAAACACCTCTGGTAGCTTTTCATGTTCTGCCACGTGCACCTATCCCAGCTTTGCTTTGCCCCCTTCACCCCGTGACAGCCCTGCATGGGCAGGGAAGGACGGAAGAGAGGGAGAAACCAGCCCCCCAAAGCCCTGTTCAGCAGTGCGGGAGCCAGAAGGAAATAGGGGGACCGCACAGGAGGCCGTCAGGGCACGCAGCAATGGCACCACCCTTCCTGACCCCCCCCCCCAGACACGGAGCTCACACCAGGGACGGCAGAGCTGTGGACCCAGCGGGCTGCAAAACGCAGGCATACTCCCTCCCCAGGGCCAGCGCCGGGCTGCCACCCGCTGGTCCCTTCATCCGTCTGGGGCACTGAAAGGGACATTACCACTGCCATCAATTTTCCTTTTAGGAAGCCCTTCAAAAGTGGTTTCTCCCAAAGAGCCTTAGAGCTTTTCAATAAAACTATTTTCTTCCAATTTTAATGCCAAGCAGGACCGGGGGTCCGAGGCTCGGGGACGTCCACTTTTCCCAGGCAGGGGAACAATATCAGACTTGTGTGCCTGTCCCAGCGGCACCCAGGCCCCCAAACGGGCAGCTTTGGACTCCCCACCGAGCCCCTCTTACACTCAGTTCTCTCCTCTTTAAACTAGAATAATCACCTCTTTTAGGAGCTCCAGGAAATAAAGCCTCCGAGAAAGTGACAGAAGCCATATAGTGTACAGAAACATGAAGGTTTTTTCTCACTAGCGTCTTTGTGTTTTGATGTGCTAATGTAAGCCAGAATCACAGGCGAGCTGAGAGCAGGGTTTTCCGGAAGAATCTCCTCTTCTGGGGAGATGGTAATTCTCTGGAGAACCTGGTCCTGTTCCAGGTTCTGGCTCATCTCCCCTGTGCCACCCCCCTTCCTCGTCTGTCAGACCCTTTGCTTGGTTCGGAGGCACCTCACGCTGCCTGAATTTCTCTTCTTTCTTTATGTAACTAAGTCCAACTTGCTGAATTCATCGCTTTGTGGAAGGAAGACCGGGTGGGTAGCCATCATCCAACTAGTCACCTGTAGGCTCGGCTGTTTGCTGGAGTGGCTCAGAGCTGGACAGGGAAAGTCATGGAGAGCTCGGTTACAAAGCAATTGCTGTGGACGGAATGGGCCCCGCAGAGTCTTAAGCTCTAAATTCATACGCTGAAGGTATTTGGAGGAGGCCTTTGGGGAGGGAGTTAGATTAGCTGAGGTGGCCGGAGTGGGACCCTCATGTTGGGTCTTTGCAAGTGGAGGAGAGACCTGAGCTGGCCTGCTTGCCCCACGTCCCTGTGTGATGTCACTATCACAGCTGGACACTGGGGACCCAGCTGGACACCGGCACCACGCACTCAGACTTCCCAGCTCCAGAACTGCAGGACACAGGTTTCCTTTCTTTCTAAAACAACCGATTTGTAGAATTCAACTAAGCAACAGAAAAGGGGCTAAGGTAGCAGTGAAACAACTGCAGAGACGGAGTTGGACTGATTACACCACTAGGTTCATTAGCACTTTCTCATTTCCCTTCCTGAAGGCTTCATATTTGCATTTACCACTGAGATGGCCGGGACTGGATGCCTCTGTGGAAAATGAATTGGAAAACAGAATCACCACGTGAAACAAATAGATCACATGTAAGAAAACATGTATTCTAAGACTAAGGCAGTCATTACACATTAAAACAGTTAGTGACCTACCTTTTGCTTATCTTAGGCAGTCTAACAAGGGACGGCTCAAAAGGAAAACGAAGGCAGAAATTATATTAAACTAGACTTCAAGAGATGGCTTGGCAAACAATGATCCTTAAACAGTTGAAACCAAGGACTTTATTTTTTTGTAATCCATGCATGGAAATTTTCACCTTGCAAGATTAACGTAGTCATAGAAATTGGTTGTGTGTTAGACCACTTGCAAAAGCTTTCAAGAGTCGGGCCCTGGGTTGGATGCAAAACTACTTGACCAAGGTACATTTATTGTTTTTGTTTTTTTACTGGGACTCAAACTCACGACCTTGTGCTTGCCAGGCAGGTGCTTATGCCGCGGAGCTAAACCCCAGGCCCTCCAAGGTACCTTGTTAATGTAGCAGGCTCTTCTCCACCTGAGGCAGCAGGCCGCCCTCGCTGCTCAGGGTCCTGTTTGATACTTTTGGAAGGAACACAGTTCCCAAAGCTCAAGCCCCAACTGTACTGAAACACTCTGCTGTGAGAATCCCAACAGGAAA
>PVJX010036754.1:0-17386 GCA_004027295.1 Dolichotis patagonum | reverse complement strand
AGGGTACACATTGACCCTAACATGCTCAGGACAGACCCTGGTCTACTTCCTTCCATTAGGGGACACAGCCTGGCACTGCAAAATGCCACCTAGGGGCTGCCCACTGAGCTCTGGGCAAGGGTCAGCCCGCTGGCCATAGAGGCCTCCTCCCTGAGCTCCCCCTCAGGCGGGTCCCAAGAACATTGCCAGCTCCAGGTCCCTGGGGACACCATCAGGTAGCAGGACACCAGCATCTGCTAGGTTGAGGGGCTCACTGCTGCCTTGTCTTGCCAGGAAGCTGCAATGTCTGGAACCCAAGCAGGGTCCAAATCCCACTGGCTGGCTTTGAGATCTGCATGACTCAGCTGCCAGACTGTTGCTGAGGGCCTGGAGAGGATGTCTGGTTACCTTGGAGACAGCAGCCACATTTTCACATTTAGCTGTGATGACTCTGACCTGTGTTTCTGCTCCCCACCAGCAAGCAGTGTGTGCCCCGAGCCGCGTGTCCTTCCTCACTGGGAGGAGGCCCGACACCACCCGCCTCTATGACTTTGGCTCCTACTGGAGGGCGCACGCAGGAAACTTCTCCACCCTCCCCCAGCACTTCAAGGAGAATGGCTATGTGACCATGTCGGTGGGAAAAGTCTTTCACCCTGGTACTGCTCCATGCCCTGGGCCTGGGTTCCCTTGTGCTGAGTGTGGGCGTCCCCTGCTGGGCCTGGGGCTGTCTCTGCAGAGGCCTCTGCTGGCTGGCTGCCTGCCTTGCTGTTCACTGCTGCCTTTCTAGGAGAAGCCCTCTCCACTCTGCCTTCAGGTTTTGTTGCAAAGTGCAGAGGGGAGAGGGCCTTTGGGTTTGTTTCAGAAGGTAGAGGCGCCGCCCTGGGGATCCTCCAGCTCCTTGGGCAATGGCAAGGACAGTGTCTGGGGTGGTGGTGGCAGCTTTGGGTGGGATTCGAGGTGTGGGGCCCACCCACCCTCTGCCCTGCAGGGTCCCTGTCTGTAAAGTTAAGGGTGGTTGAGGACATCTGTGGGAACCCTCCCAGCCCCACTGGCATTCCATGTGGCCAGCAGGGCTGTGTGGCTTTGCTGTCTGATGGGGGCTTCTGCCCACTCTCTGGGAGCATTGTCAGCAAGAGGAGTGGAAGAGGGTGCTCAGGGCCTGGTGCTCAGGCAGGCCTGGTGCTGCCATACGTGTGTGTGTGTGCGCGCCTATATATATATATATTTTTTTTCTTTTTGCTGAGTTTTTATAAATTTTCCCATCAGAAGGCATTTTAAATGACACAATAGCAGTCTAAAATATACTGTCCTTTCATCCCAGTTGTTTCCATTTGCACTGACAGGGACATATCTGGCAGCAGAGAGATGGGAAGTTGCAGCAGCTCCTGTCAACCTTCGTGTAGCCTCAGCACTGCCAGTCAGTTGTGGGGTGGAATCGGGGCAAATGTGCATCCTCTGCCAGGGCCTTGGACACCTTCTCTGGGAAGCTAGAGTCAGCTGTGTTGATCCTCCCTGGACAGCATCCAGTGTGGGTATTCCACAGGGATGGTGATGCTTGTCATGAAGGATGACAACTCGGGATGTTTTGAGTAGCTTTCCCTTTGGGTATTATTTGTATTGGCAGGCTTTTCTTCCAGAGCCCAGCCATCCAGTCCAGGTTAGGGTTGCTTTCAGGTGTGTTAAGTGAAGTCCGATTTTGAAGGTAAATCAAGAAGCCCAGCATGTGACGCACTCCTTGCAGTGTAGTACTATCAGCCTAACACTCCTTGCCTGAAGGCAGGTGGCAACAAGCGACCATTGTGGAGTGAGGAGGAAACTTAGCAGAGGGAGGAGATTGGCTTCAGAAGGGGAAAGCAAGCAAGGCCCTAGAGGTGCTGCTGAGCCTCCTGCTACCCAGTGCGTAGATATTTGGGGTCAGGCTGTGAGCTTGGTGTCCAAACTGGAGAATAAGGAGCTTTGTCTATGCTTCTGGGGGAAAATGTATTTCTCAAGTGAGTCGGTTCCCAGGACCTTTTTGTGTTGGAATGGGGCCTGCTCGAGGATGACCGTAGCCACCTGAGTGTCAGGTATGTGCCATTTACTCTGCAGGCCTCTCATGGACTCCCTCAGTTGCACACAAGGTGGGTTTTGGCCATCATGTCTCCTTTGTGTAGGTCAAGTAGCTTACCATGTGTGCACAGGAGCTAATGGACAGTGTCATGACTCTGCCCCAGGTCTGTTGGCCTCCTGCGTGCTCTTCCTATGTTGCTTGCTGTGCAGGCCCTTCACCTGGGGCCCCTCTCTCCAGTCCCACCACCTCTGGTGTTGACCTGAAAGCGCCACTGTGCTGAGGATATTCTTTCTCTCTTGGTCCGGCCCGGATGCCTTCCTTCTCCACTCCTCTTGGCCAACCCCTCCCTGTAGGCAGCACTTGCCTTCCTACCCCTCACAAGCCTCTCTGACTCCTAAAGACCCTCTCCTTCCCAGCCCACATCACGTGTCCGGGGGCTGCCTCCCAGGGCCCAGCAGTCCTTCCTTGGTTATTTTGTCTTCCCTGGTAAACTGTAATCTGGTCAGCTCAGAGATAGAGTTCTCCATCAGGCACTTGCCCATGGGTCCAAAGGCATGAGTTGCAGTACTGGCTTGCTCATCTGATAGCTGCCTGGACAAGCACAGACCTCTGAACCTCCCATTCCCCACGTGCCTCGTGGTGCTGATGCCTGTACCCCCTCTTGTAGAGTGTATGAGAGGCTCCAGTGTGGTCTCTAAGGAGCTGCACCGCCGCAGGAGCTTGGCTGATCTTGCCTTTGTGGGTCCCTTCTGCACAGTGGAGCACAAATATCCAGGCGGAGGGACCAGGAAGTTAGATGTTCGATCCTCATATGGAGACTGAGAGGGTTGGCATTAGTGGGGACATAACATCTTGCCTAAGCTCCTGACTTTATAGGTGGGGGAACTGAGGTCCAAGAGGAGAGGTGCCACTTGCCCAGTTATTTGCTAAGTTTTAATTTGGTGTGGGGGGGATATTAAAAAACTTCCTGTTTTATTTAACAACGTCTCTCTCCTCCCGCCCCAAGGTATATCTTCCAATCATAGTGATGATTCTCCGTATAGCTGGTCTCTTCCACCTTACCATCCTTCCTCAGAGAAGTATGAAAACACCAAGGTAAGACTGGGAAAGGACCACTGGTCTGAAGAGAAAGTGCTTTCTTCTTGTCTAGCAAATAATCTGTTGTGTGTACTTCACCATCTTTCCAACTGGTTATACTGTGAGGTTTGTGGGTTTCACTTCTGTGGATGTCTTACAGAGACGTGTGGGCATCTTTACTGTTAGGCCTGAGGGGAACAGTGGCTTTCGTGTAGCAGCTGGCGGGGCTCTTGCTTGGAGAACCTTAGGCTTTGTCTAGAGCATCCGGCTCACAGGATGATTCCCTTCCCGGGAGCTTCCTCTGGATGATCCTGTGAGCTGAGGAGCTGAGGATCCTGTGACGTGGGAGGGGAAGAGAGAGCTTCAAGAACCTCAGCCGGGGATGAGAGAGGCCTAATGCATGTTGTTTGGCTTCTCAGAGCTCTGACAGGGATTTTAAAGTTTCAGAGCATTGTGGGGAACAAAAAGAACCTACAGAGGAACGGAAATCTTTGGCAGAACCCCCAGTGTATAATTGAAAGCAAAACCCAAATTTAAGAAACTTGACAAAGCCAGCTGGAGAACTGAAAAATGGCATCCTCCTCTGACTTTGAAGACATCATGTAGAGAAGGGTGAGGATTTGCCTTGGGGTGGGGGGTGTTCCAAATTCTTCCTGACTTTCCATTTCAGAGTACAGTGAAAGCTGAGGGCTCTGCCTTCAGTTCCTGGCTTGAGTAGGAAGAGAATGACACTGGAAGACCCCCCCTGTCAGTTTCTCAGTTCCAGGAGGCCATCTGGCTACTTTTGAGTGGTCTCACTCACATTTGCCAGGCCCTTCAGCCTCTCTCCCCACCCCATCATTCCTTTTCAAGATGCTGGGTGTGCTGCACCCAATGGCTGTGCAGCACTGTGGTGAGGAGTAGGTGTGAGAGGCACACTGGGCTGTCCTGTCTGGGTTGGGCAGGGCAGGGTGTGAAGGACACTGCTCTTGGAGCATCTGACATAGCCTAGGTCTTTGCATTGTGTAAGCGTGGTCTGTGGCAGATTACCTGGGTGACACTCCTTGAATACAGAGCAGTTATCTCCTGGCCCTTTTTTCATGTACTGACACGTACAGAGCTGGCTCAGCTAGTTCCTATTCCCTTCAATTGGCTCTAAGCAATGCAAATAGGGCTGGCTGAGGTGCTGATGGGTGATCTTTGAAGCTAGGCAACAGTAGCTGTCTCCCTGCCCCAGTGTCTTCCTCTAAATGCTTGAGCCCAGCGGGATGCAGAGCTACCACTTCAGGACTGACAGCTAGCTTCCAGCCTCTGCATAAGAGGCTGTGACTTCCCAGGACACAACAGTTTGCACTTCAGAGCTGAAGCACCTTCTCTTAAACATTAAATGCTACCTCAGCTGTCTTATGCAGATTGGTCTTTCTGCATGTCCTTCTCACTGCATATTGCAGAGGAGCTTTCAGGCCTCCCACATAGCCCAGCTCACAGTAAGCACACATCTCCCACTGTTCCTTCAGTCACTTGTCCCCTAGCCACTCCCTTCTTCAGGAACTAATAAAATCTGGGTTAGGCCCTGGGTTGAAGCCTTTGTTCCCCTGAACCTTCATCCTGGCCGGACTGTAATTATAAGTATGTCTTAGTGTCTTTCTGCTCGCCATGGGTTGCACTGGAAGTGGTAGATTGAAATTAACTTGCCAAACTTCCAATAACGTTCCCGTGGGATTACAAATATAAACTTCCTGGACTACCATGAGGATGGGAAAGGCTCTATACTTGGGACTCAGTGGTCAACACTGACTTTGGCCTTAGGTCCAATATGGCTGCTTTGGAAAATGAAAGAAGAAGTCATTTTCTGAATGGTATGTGTGGGGACTAGGAGATTCCGTGGATTATCACTTCATCCACTTAATGGGGACCCTGTCACTTAGTATGACTTAGTATGACTTTGTCTTAGTCTGACTTTGAAATTTAAGCTTTTTTTCTTTTTAATTTTTTTTTTGCGATGTGATTCACATACCATACCCATCTTCCTTTTAAAGCATGGTTTTTAGTACATTTGCAGAGTTATGCAAACATTAGCAAAATCAATTTTAGACCATTTTTATCATTCTAAGAAGAAACTACCTAATACTCATTCCCTTTCTTCTCTTAATTCCCAGCCTGTGACATCAACTGATATTTATCTTTATGGATATGCTTATGCTGGCAATTTTATATAAACAGAATTATATAATATGTGACTCTTTGTATTCAGGTTCTTTGAGCATAATTTTTGAGATTCAAGCACATAGTGGCATGTATCCATATTTTATGGATGCATAATAATCTACCATACTGTTTTGCTTTTCCACTTATCACTTGGTGATTATTTGGGCTATTTCCACTTTGTGGCTATAAGGAATAACATGGCTGGCATGTGTAAGTATTTTTGTAGACTAATCATATTTGATTGTTTTGGGTATGTACCTAGGGGTATGTACAAGACTGTTTTTCAAAGTGTCTGCACCATTTTAAATTTCCACTAGCAGTGTATGATGATTCCAATTTCTCTACAGCTTTTCCCACAATTATTTTCTATTTTTAAAAATTATAGCCACCTTTTTGATGATCTTGTTGTGTTTCTTAATTATATTTTCCTAATGAATAATGAAGTTAAGTATGTTTTCATGTGCTATTGGCTATTTCAGTATCTTAGAGAACTATGTAAGTCTTTTGCTCACTTTTAGTAGGCTTAACTTTTTATGGTTTTGTTGAAGGTAGATTTTTTTCAATAATTGGTTCATTTGGTGGTCTTTAGTTATGACCTGGAGACAGAGGATTAGCTGCAAGAAACTAAGTGATGTATACTTCTGGCTCTTTCCTGGGAAGAAGAAACATGTTTCTGATTTAGTTCTACTTCTGATAATGTCTGTTCACTCTGACTGACTAACACCTCCGGGGCTGGAAATACGAACATCGAACCTGTGTGTTTAACCTTCGTGACTTCTGCTTCTTGTATTTAAAAAGCTGATGTTGCGTGTTTTGTTTTACAAGACATGTAGGGGGCAAGATGGAGAACTCCATGCCAACCTGATTTGCCCTGTGGACATGGCGGATGTGCCCGAGGGCACCTTGCCCGACAAACAGAGCACTGAGGAAGCCATCCGTTTGTTGGAAAAGATGAAAACATCGGCCAGTCCTTTCTTTCTGGCAGTTGGGTATCATAAACCGCACATCCCCTTCAGATATCCCAAGGTAAAGAGCCAGTTGAGGGCTGACCTCATGTAGCTGTTGCAGCTGTTTGGTTTGTTGGGTGAGGGATTCGTGGAACGAAGATGGCCATATCCTCCCACTCCCAGTCACCAGGGCTGCTGCTGGGTGTAGTATACGTGATGAAGGTGGAGTCAGAGGTCAGGGCCAAGAAATAGTCTTAGGACACATAAGAATCTTCTGAGAAAAGCTTGACTTGCTACTTTTCTCCCCTAGAAGGTGGTTCCCTTTCGAGGGAATTACTGCACAGAGGTTGGGTTGCGTTGCGTTGTGAAATCATCCTAGAGAAGCCAGTCTGAGCTGTAACAAGGAGAAGCTTGTAACCAGGAGTAATGCTGGGGAAACAGTTCCTGGAAACGGGACAACTGCTTTCCCCTTTGAGCCTGTCAGAGCAGACTCCAAACACCGGACACTGTATGCTTGCTTGTATATCACTTAAAGCACCTAGTCTTTTCCTTTTTATAGTGTTTTTTCCGTGTTTTCTAATTTTCCCTGGGCCTGAGAGGCTCAGCCTTTTGACTTGAAAAAGAATGCGTCTGCCTTGTCCTAGGGTAGGCGTCAGAGGGCATGCTCTTTGATGTTGCAGATATCTTGCTTTGACTGGCTTAGGAGACCTTGCCTTCCTAGCAGGCGCTGTCAGCCGGCTTGATAGAAGCCTGTGAGACTCACCTCTTCTGTCCTTCTGCAGAAAAGTGTTCACAAAGGCTGCCTGGCTACACCCCTTTGAAAGACCTGCTTCCAAGGCTGCCCCTTGGCTGGCATCTCTGGGAACTTTGATTTTGAGTGTTCCCCCATTGTTAGAACTCATACGAGTGACTCACCATGTGTAAACTGTTTAAGCAAACACTACTCTACATACCAAATCCCTGTCTTTCCTTGCGGACAACTGGAATTTAGTATGTTCCAGGCAGAGAGTGCCTGTGTGACCAACACCAAATCAGACCTGGGTGCTGAGGCTTTAAAAACCTTCCTTGCTTGGTGGCTTCGTTACTCATTGCTGAAACACTGAAGTGCAACCCGTGTGAGTTTCCTGGGACAGGACTGTGGGAACTTGCTGTGCTCTCCTCTTTTCTCAGTGGGCCTTTTCCCTGTGCTAGATGGTTCGGTATCCTTTCACTGTAATAAGCCATCTCCCGGAGTGACCGCGTGCTCAGTCCCGTGAGTCCTGGGCATGGTTTGGGGAGCCCACATCTCTGAGTTGGGTGTGAGATGGGGATGGGAACAGGAGGGCTTCTGAGTGTCTGAGGACCGCTCTCACTGCTTGGTTGTGGGAAATAGGAGTTGCCTGATTTCTTTGCTATAAGCACCTTGTGAGGGTGACCCGTGGCCTGACCTGAGTGGCAGCTGAATACTGAGGGAGCATTAGTGAGCCACCATGGAAATTTCACGACAGGGTTTAAGAGAAGGCAGTATAAACACTCACAGAAGAACAGCCTGTGCCTTTGTCAGACAGGTGACAAGCTTGTGGCTCTGTGTCTTCCCCCCAGGAATTTCAGAAGTTGTATCCCTTGGAGAACATCACTCTGGCTCCTGATCCTGAGGTCCCTGACGGTCTGCCTGCTGTGGCCTACAACCCCTGGATGGACATAAGGCAACGGGAAGATGTTCAGGCACTAAACATCAGTGTACCCTACGGCCCGATTCCTGTGGATTTTCAGGTACTAATGGTACTGATGGCGTGATATCTTCGGCAAAGCCACTTGTGCATTTGTAATGACTTACTGAGGAGTTAATGTGTGCAAGGCACTGTGTGACATGCTGGGTGGGGCATTTTTTAGGTATTGGGACACAGCAGTGCTGGGTGGATTGACAGTCTCCTGACCAGTGTCTCAGCTTCCAGAGAAGGCAGCACGCAGGAATTTGGTGACTCACTGCAGATAAGCACAGGGGTGGAGAAGCAGCCTAAGGGAACGTCCCTAACCGGTGAGCGATGCTGTTTAATCCAGGTGCCAGCTCATCACTTGTGGGCTTTTGGCAACTCCCCAGCAGACTGGGATGCTCAGCTTGCTGTCACTTGCAGGTTCCTTGTATGGGAAGGCCCAGCACTAGCTCCTGTCACTCATCGGGGTGGCTGGATGAGCTGGGCCTTGGCATAGAGGGAGCTGGGATGCCATTACTGCCATTACAGCCAGTGCTGTCAGCTGTGATATGTGGTCTCTCTTTGCCACGATGTAGTCACTAGTGTTCCCTGTGCGTAGAAAAAAATGCTTACCAGGATCCTTTCTGGAATCTTTTACACAGAAGCCTGCATGAATGATGACAGGGAGGTTATTATGGAGGGAAGAAGGCAGGGTCATCCAAGTGTGTTTCCCTGACAAGCTGCACCAGTATTGCTGGGCAGACTTGTTAGAAATACAGAGTTCCAGCCCCGCAAGACTTACTGGGTTGGAAGCTGGAGGCCAAGAACCTACATTGGCTCAAAAAGCATGCCAGATGATTCCGATGCATTCAGGACTTCGAGAATCCCTGCTAGAGAACAGGTTCAAACCAAACCAAACCAAGGCCTACAGGATCGCTTGCTGTCCGAACCTGTTTGGGCCTTGAGGTTGCACAATTTGGGGATGAGTGGAGTGCATTCCTCAAATCTGTTTGATGCCTGGGTTTCAGATGGTAAATGGTGAGAAATTGGAGAGCAACCAGTATGTCTCTTCATTTCCTAATTTTTCATAGCTGGGTTTTGATTACAAGGTGGTTCAAATCATAGCTCTGAGACAGCCTGGAAGCCTCATTAATGACAGTCACTTACTGTCTGTCTGCAGTAGACTGGCGCCGGGAATGGTGCAGAATATTCATGCGTGCATCTCTTTTGGTCTCCATGGGAACCCAGTGAGGCTGCTGCCTCTCTGCTGTTGGGTGAGGACATGAAAGGCAGAGAAGTGTGCTGCAGACCTCACTGCATGAAGTGAGTGCCAGGGGGAGCTGCTTCACCCTCAGTGACCTGGGCCACCTAAACCCCGAAATTGGTTTTGCCATTTCTGAGCAGTCCGGATTGAATTCACTTTCTGCCCTGTTCCAGCTCTACCAAGTTCATAAACCTCTCTAAGCCTCAGTTGCTTTACCTGTGAAATGGAAATTGGACTGGTACAGGTTTTCTCTGGCTTTGGGGGTTTTCACTGGGGACAAAGGGGAACATATGGCAGCATGTGGGGCAGTGCCAGCCTGCATGGCCAGCTCTCCTTTAGGTTCCCTGAGTCCCCTCCTCTCACCCCACCTACTGGACACAAAGAGGAGAGCATCTGTGGGGTGCTCCTGTGCAGTGGCCTGCTCCACATGGCCCTGCCTCAGGCCCTGCTCCCTGTCCTCTTGCAGGTTCGAGTGTTCCTGTCCCAGCCCTGTCTCACCCCTTTCCCGAGGCAATCGAGTCAATGTTCTCCTCAGCCCCAGCCGTCTTACTCAGCCCCCTCTGAGCCAGTGGCTTTGGGGGCCAAACTCAGGGGCTTCACACCTCCAAGGCCTGCTCCTTCTTGTCCCCACATTGCTCGTGATCCCCTCTCCTCGCATGGCCCTGTTGCCTGTACACCTCCTGGGGATAGCTGGAGTGTAGACTCCTGCTCCCCTTCTCTGTCCAGGTGGGTGCTTGGGTTCGCCCCTTCCCTGCTGCAGGCCACTTCCTCTGCTTACCACCCCCTCAGCACACTTGCCCATTTCTGCATGCCCCACCTGCAGTGTCACAGGCAGTCTAGCTAGGAGGGCAGCTGGAGAGAATCCACACAGCTGTGAGGCAGAGTGGCCCTCAGCTGCCCGCATGAGCTCTCTGCTCAGCTCTGCTCACTTGGCCACACCCGGCAAGGCCTCCCAGCTTTCCCTACTGCTTTTCCTGCAGCCTGAGTATCTTCACAAGTTCCTCCTGTCTTCAAAAGTGCCACCTTGTTGCCCTTACCTGCTTTTTGTCTCTTCTTTCCTCCCTTGCCTGCCTTGCACGGGAGAGTATATTAGTCAACCTGCTGTTGCTGGGACACAGTTCCCAAGGCCCGTAGTTTAAAGGAGGAGAGGTTCATTTGTGCTCATGGTTTCAGAGGGTTCAGTCCATGGTCCAACGAACATCACGGTGGGAGGGCATGACAGAGAAAGCTGCTCAACTCATGGTGGCTGGGAACAGAGAGCCAGGAAGGAGCCCAAGAGAGAGGAAGGAGTCAGAGACCAGATCTAGTTCCCAAACTCATGCCCCTGTGATCCACTGGACACACCCATGAGCATGTCTGTTTAATCTGCTAGGTGTGTTTGGAGCCAGTGAAGTTGAGCCAGGTTGGAGCATAACTGACAGTTAAAAGTGGTCAGTCTGGCTGTGTCTGTGACCTGCTTGTCTACTTGTTCTTCAGTCTTCTCTGCTCAGGCCTCTGCCTCCTCAGCCCACTAACACTTCCTCTACCTGAGTGGGCACCGAGCTTGTTAGCAATATGAAACACTCCCTTGTGGGCATGGAGCTTCCCTGGGCTCTCTGCTGCTTTCTAACTGTTAACCAGCACTATCTATACCCTGATCACCTGCCGCCTGGGCTGTTTTGTCCATGCGCCCAGGGCCCCCATGTTCCAGTTTCCATAGAAGGCTCTTCTTTCTGACTTAGGTACCACACTCAAGAATCATTCCCAGGCCCCTCACAGCTTTGTGCCTCCTGTGCACTGATGAGCCCAGCAGCACCCTGCTGGCAGATAAATCCCAGAGCTGGCACTCCCACACTGGCCTGGTTCCTGATGTTCAGGTGTACTGTATGTGTCCACTGCCTTTGACGGGCATTCCCAGGTGGATGACTGTGGCACCCTTAGTTCTATAGGGTTCATATAGCCAAGCCACCACCCTGCCCTGCCTTTCCTCCTACATCCTCCTCCTCTTATGTCCCTCTCCCTGCCACATGCTGGTGAATCATCCCACCAGCTGAATGTGTGAGCTAGAGTCACCCTTGAATTTCTCACCCCTTCCTCTGCCCTGCTTCCTCCCCTCTTTAAGCCTGCTTCACATCCCCAGATTCCTCTTTATTCCACACTGGCCTCTGGATTCTTTAGCTTACCCTCTGGTCCACTGGGGTGGGTGTTGCTTTTAGTTGATCAGCCAGTGTGCAGAGCACATCTTAGGAGCCCTGCACAGATATTGCAGCATTTTGTCTAAAGCCCCAGGAGTCCGTGCTCTATCTGTTGCCATAGTGCAATTGCTAATTTTCAGCCCAGATTGCACCCCTTCCTTGCTTTGGGAGACCTTAGTAACCTCCTTGGCCTGTAGCCTGGGTCCACTGCTCCATGGAGGAACCCACCGGGTCACTGGCACCTGGCTCTGACCTAGTTTTTCAGTGTCCCTCGTTCCTCTACTCTCCCATGTTTTTCTCGAGCCACAACACTCCTCTCTGTGACCCGACCCCACACTGTTCCACATACTACAGTCCCTGCTTAGTGCCTGGTGTCCCCATTTAGCAGGTGGCAGGCATTTCTTCTCCAATGCGAACTCCTCTGTGACGCCTTCCCTGGTTTCCCAGGAGCACCTGAGGGCTCATTTTCCTTTGTCATCTCTGGGCCCTACCAGTAATACATACTTGTTTTCTGTTTGTTTGAATTCTTTCCTCACTGGGAAGCTGGCTTATGCAGGTTGAGAACCTTGCCTGCTTATTCATTCCAGTGATCAGCATAGGGAAGAGAGGGTATGCTTATATAGGACCCAGCCATCCTGATAGGCGCCTTCGGTTCCCAGGAGGCCTGACATTCTGCATGTTACAGACTAATGTGAAGCCTGCAAGTGTTAAGTAGGCTGGGTCCAGCACAACCCTTGTAGAAGGTTAGATGTACATCTTTTCAGTTCACTGCATGTGGTGAACAAGGCGATCTTGTGATTGTCCTTACCCTAGTAGCAATGACAGGAAGCTGGCAGATCCAGCTGATAATGTAGGCAGCACACAGGCAGCAGAAACTGGGGCTGATAAGTCAGCAGCTCCATTAATTTGCACCCCTTTGTGGGCGTAGAGGATTCATCTTTTTCCCTTAACATTTGTGAACAGGGCTGGGAGTGAGTCAGTCTGGAAGGTACCGATGGCTCCTTTACGCTGGTGTCTCCACTGGATGTCTCCAGGGCCCCCTTGGGTTCAGGGGCCATGGCTGTTTCATTTGCCCACTGCTTTTCTCTACCTGCTGAGGCTTTGTTAGAGATAAGCTGCACGTGGCAGCCATGGTTCATGCTGAGAAGTGGTTACCATCTCTTGCTGGGTTAGAAAGTGTTCAGAAGAAAGGACGACCCAGGGCCACTGTTATGAGTTACACTGCCCCCCCCAAAAGATATACTGATCCCAACCCGTCATACCAGGAAAGCGATCTGGTTTGGAAATAGGGTCATTGTAGTCTTATGATGAGGTTGTAAGGGTAGGGTGAACTGCTGATGCAATAAATGATGTCCTTATAAGAAGAGACAGACATGAAGAGTCCCATGAGGGGATAGAGGTAGAGTGGCACAGCTACAAGCCAAGGAACACCAAGTGTTGCAGCCTCCACCAAAAGGGAAAAAGAGGCAAGACCTTCCCTGGAGGCTTCAGACTAAGGCAGCCCAGCCCAGTCCCTGATTTCAGCTTCCAGCCTGCGCAGCAACAGCACAATCCATTTGTGGTGTCTTGAGCCATGCAATTCATGGTACTTGATTATAGCAGCCTTAGGAAATGAATAAAGCAGAATTGTATCTTTAGTGAGTGCCTGATTAGAGCCTGGGGCCTGTGCTTAGCAGGGCTAAAAGATCAATGCATAGACCTCATTTTCTGGGACCTAGCAGAATTTGTGCAGGAGACAGAAAGAAACAGTGAGTGACAGCCATCTACCATGATGTTATCCTAAGCTGATTTGCTTAGAAAGGCATCTAATTTGGACTCACAAATTGCCCTGTGACTTTGCAAACCAGAGGACAAAGGGTTTCAGGAGTGTTATGTTTTCACTGAGAAAGTCACTAAGGCATCAGTGGATGGGTGGGGATTGAGAGAGATGCTCGGGCAGGCATTATGCATGAAATTAAAGTTACATGCTCATTATTTTTTTTAAATTTCATTTGCAGCGAAGAATCCGCCAGAGCTACTTTGCCTCTGTGTCTTATGTGGACACACAGGTCGGCCACCTTTTGAGTGCATTAGATGATCTTCAGCTGGCCAACAGCACAATCATTGCATTTACTTCTGATCACGGTAAGTGTTTTAAAGTGTCCTAGTGAGTCACTCAGAGCGTCTCCCATGAAAGGCGTTTTTGAAAACCTGACAATACATAGGTGTGCTGTCTTTGTGAGTCAGCAGTGTCCAGGGTCTTGGTGCCTTTATTATCAAAGCATTAGTCCCAGGACTTCTATATTGGATAATTGGTGTAGGAAGGTGTGCATGGGATCATGTAGCAAACTATGTTTTTGTCTTTTTCTGTAGTGCAGGGAATTGAAGCCAGAGGCTTCATGCTGAGCTAGATCCTCAGCCCTTTTTATTTTTTTATTTTGAGACAGGGTATCACTAAGTCACTTAATTGTCTAGGCTGAGCTCAAATTTATAATCCTTCTATCTCAGCCTCTTAGAATGCTAGGATTACAGTGATAACTACTGTTTTTTCTTGATGAATTCAGCAGGAACCCTCTAATGGGGGAAACCTTTTATGCACCGCTCCCACTTATAACCTAGAGGGTTGAAGGGCTTTTAGTTTTTCTTGGAAGGATCTAGAACAATCCTGGCAGAACCTAGCAACACCCTCAGACCCAGCTGTACTCCTACTACTCCTGCCCTTGCTGTCTTCTCTGCCAGGAGACCAGGCTTCTTAGCTCTTCTAAGTCTGCTGCCAGTTTTCACAAACATAGACCTATAGCTTTGAAAACAGTCTGTTGTATTTGAAAAACTTTCAACAAGCCCAAGCGTGGAGAACAAGAGTTTCTCCAGCTCTTCACTAGTGACAGTCCCGCTCCCCTCACCCTTCCCTGCTCCCTGCACTCCCCAGCTGTCCTCATACAGATCGGAGAGGTTTCTGTTTTCCGATCCCTGTCTCTGAAAGATGCTGCCTCTTCAAGCACACCCACAATACTGTTTACATAGCTAGAAAAAGGAAAATCATTCTTTTTTATCATGGAATATGAAATGGGACAGTAATTTATCATAATATGTGCTCATTGTGGGCAGAAAAATGTATGCAGAACCTATAATGCGGCGCCCTGTTTTGACATTTGTCCAGGACTGACAAGTACTGACTCAGTGAGGCTTTGTCAGCCAGCCTTTGCTTGCGGCACATGTTATACAGTGCATGTGTGTAACACGTAGCATGGCATGAACCAGGGTTTCTTGTGCTATAGGTAGGTACTCATGTCCCTGGTTTTTTTTTTTATTTCCACATAACAATGTCATAGAAAGTTCTCTTTGTCATTTCTCACAGACCTAACTTTTCCCTTGCAAATTTCTCCAGGAAAAAAATGGTCCCTTCAAGGTACATTACATATGGAAGTGCCAGTCTCCAGCTAAGCCTCCCTAAATGTGAATTTAGGAAGTGCCTTTAGTTTCCACAGATTCCTAATGGTTCGCCATCCACTTCCGGCATTTCTTCTTCCTGTCCAGCTTCCTGTTTTTGCTGAGGCAGCTACAGCTGAGTCCAGTGGCCCATGTACAGTGCTCTCCTGGGACGTCTACTGTGGGAACCAGCAGAAAGCTGGTAAAACTTGGTGCAGAGGCATCTGCTCAGGGGGCTACAGGTGTCACACAGGGAGGTGACTTTAGCAAACATCTCAAGTGGCTCCCTCACTCTAATTCCTGGGCCATCCCATGCCACCTTGACCTTATCCCAGGCCTCTGAGCCAGGAGCCAGAACCCCTCTGAGCTGCCCCTCAAGGTCCTTGGCCATGTGCTCCCCCAAGGTTAAAGACGGACCTGGGGCCCTCACAGGCCTGTGCTCTCTGCACATGGATCTGTTCCCTGCTAAGTAGGCTGGAGTGAAGCCCAGCACCAGCCTGATGGCCACGTTCCTGCAGTCAGGATGTCCCCAGCCAAGCACTGAGTGTCTGCTGTGTGCCACACCCAGGCTGCAGGCTCAGGGCACCAGTATATGGGATGCCTCAGAGCACTTGGCCAATGTCCCGTCACTGCCCCCAGGCGCACCCCAGGTAGACCTCTGGGGTTTGACTCCTGAGGTCCCATGGCCAGGGTCACTTACTTCCTTGTCCTACAGTCCCCCCTCCCCCGCCACCTCTGAGGTCCCCGCCAGACTGGGACAGCATGACCTCTGAGCTGGCGGCCTGGGGGCTGGCCCATGACCTCATGTCAGCAGCCCTCCTGGGTCAGCTCTACCTGGCCCTTCTGCACAGAGGGCGCCTTGGAGGAGCAGGGCTGCCTCACCCTGACTGTGAGGCTGAAGGATGGTGGAAACTGCCTCTCACCAAGTGCCCCCGAGCTCCCCCAAGCCGCTGCCTGACTCCCCAGTGCTGTGGGCCAGAGGGAGGGAGAGAAAGGGGTAAGGCGGGCTCTCTGGAAGGCTGAGCACCTCTGATGGGCGCCACCTCTGCTGTCATTACCGATTGGTCTGGACCACCTGAGGAGAGCACTGTGGGCTCAGGAGAGGCTCCTGGCCCTTTGCGGATGGGATCTCTGCAGGCTGGGCTCTAGTGACCTGGGGTCACATGCGGATTGAGCCAGCGAGGTCAGTCCTGTCAAATGTCAGCAGAGGCAGCTATGATGAAGGCAGATCCTTGGATCCATCCATGACCATTTTTGGTTTCTTTGGTTATTTTTCTAACACTAAATACTCCGTGTACAATCCCTGACATCCGTGATTTTGTAGCAAATATGTTCTCAACGACTTCCACTTTCATGAAGATGGAGTCTTCCTATTTTTCACTACTCTCCTAAGCAAAAGTCTCTCATAATTCACATAAAAGGACATAAGAAGACTGTGAACATGGGAGAGATGGCACATTGGACTGAGAACTTGTGACCTGAAGAATGTCATAATGTGGGGAGCTGTCTGGATTTTAAAACTTTTTGTCCTCATATATCCCACACAGGGAGCTGAAGAAGCTGACATCCAAAAGTACTAATAGGTTCAGATAAAATAGCAAAAGAAGAAAGACATTTTAGGAATGATGGGAAGGAAGACAAGGACAAGGAAGTAAAGGGAAAATGAAAGGATGAGGAATCATTAGCCAAAGACAAAGGACCAGAAACGGTGCGGCCTAGTGTGACAGAACGTTTTCTCTACTTCCACCAAACACCATAAAAAAAAAAAACCTTTGACCTCTGCAGCCATCTGAGCCAGCAAAGGCCTCCTGGAGGGCTCAGAGAATTATCTCTGCAAACCTTTAGTAACCCTTACCCACCCTTTCCGTGTCAAAGAGGGCAAGTAGGGAGCTGGTACTTCAACCCCGCCAGGTGGTAATACGTTCCCATCCCACAAGGTACCAGTACAGGCCTCATGGAGAGCAGTAATGAGCCATCTGTAATCCTCTGGGCCAAGGGGTGGACAATGCAAGCCCAGTTTAGAACCAGAAAATCCACCATCGTGGAAAAGTAGGAAAGAGCTTCCCACTGATTGCAGGGACCCACCGAAGTCAAGGAGGAATGCTGGGCTACTACACACCAGACAGTAACCGAGCAGTCCTCCTCCCCTGTCCAATGCTAAAACCATATTTAAATGAGATCTTGAACCTAATCACATGATAGGCAATGCACGCATTTCGTTCAATATTACTTATACCATGCGTGGTAGCACAGGTCTGTAATCCTGGCACTCGGGAGGCCGAGGCAGGAGGATCATCTTGAGTTCAAGACCTGCATGAGCTAAATGAGCTCAAGGCCAGCCTGAATGCCACAGTGAGACCCTGTCCCAAAAAGACAAAAGAAAATCAATAAATATCACTCATCATACCAAGAAACAGGAGATTTCAAGCCAAATATTATCTATATTAGAATTATGTGTAAAAAATTAAAGCAGAGCCAGGCTTGGTGGTGCACACCAATAATCCCTAAACTTGGGAGGCTGAAGCAGAAGCATCTCTGTGAGTATGAGGCCAGCCTGGACCATACAGTGAGTTCAAGGTCAGCCTGAACTGCATAGTGAAACCCTGTCTCTAAAAGACAAAAAAAAA